>SJYT01058206.1:73363-87863 GCA_006410635.1 Cephalophus harveyi | reverse complement strand
TCTATCAGATCTAGGCCCTTAAATCTATTTCTCACTTCCACTGTATGATCATAAGGGATTTGATTTAGGTCATACCTGAATGGTCTAGCGATTTTCCTTACTTTCTTCAATTTCAGTCTGAATTTGGTAATAAGGAGTTCATGATCTGAGCCATAGAAAGCTCCTTGTCTTATTTTTGTTGACTGTATAGAGCTTCTCCATCTTTGGTTGCAAAGAATATAATCAGTCTGATTTGGGTGTTGACCATCTGGTGATGTCCATGGGTAGAGTCTTCTCTCGTGTTGTTGGAAGAGGGTGTTTGCTATGACCAGTGCATTTTCTTGGCAAAACTCTATTAGTCTTTGCCCTGCTTCATTCTGCATTCCAAGGCCAAATTTGCCTGTTACTCCAGGTGTTTCTTGACTTCCTACTTTAGCATTCCAGTCCCCTATAATGAAAAGGACATCTTTTTTGGATGTTAGTTCTAAAGGGTCTTGTAGGTCTTCATAAAACCATTCAGCTTCAGCTTCTTCAGCATTACTGGTTGGGACATAGACTTGGATAACTGTGATATTGAATGGTTTGCCTTGGAGATGAACAGAGATCATTCTGTTGTTTTTGAGATTACATCCAAGTATTGCATTTTGGACTCTTTTGTTGACCATGATGGCTACTCCATTTCTTCTGAGGGATTCCTGCCCACAGTAGTAGATATAATGGTCATCTGAGTTAAATTCACCCATTCCAGTCCATTTTAGTTCACTGATTCCTAGAATGTCGACGTTCACTCTTGCCATCTCTTGTTGGACCACTTCCAATTTGCCTTGATTCATGGACCTGACATTCCAGGTTCCTATGCAATATTTTTCTTTACAGCATCGGATCTTGCTTCTATCACCAGTCACATGCACAACTCGGTACTGTTTTCGCTTTGGCTCCATCCCTTCATTCTTTCTGGAGTTATTTCTCCACTGATCTCCAGTAGAATTTTGGGCACCTAATGACCTAGGGAGTTCCTTTTTTGGTGTCCTATCATTTTGCCTTTTCATACTGTTCATGGGGTTCTCTAGGCAAGAATACTGAAGTGGCTTGCCATTCCCTTCTCCAGTGGACCACATTCCCTCAAGATGAATGCATTGTTGCTCTTCGGTAATGAGATTTCAGTTATTAAAGGCATTTAAAAGGGACCCTCTTCATGACTTTGTGGGAATACAAAAAAAATTCATATACATAGTAAGTGTCCAATAGATATTTGTTGAGCAGGCAGGTGGCTCAGAGGTTAAAGCATCTGCCTGCGCCTGCCCAATGCGGGAGACCTGGGTTCGACTCCTGGGTTGGGAAGATCCTAATGAATTGAGAGGTTAACAGGCAGGAAGGCCAGGGGTCTCCAAACAGAGGAAATAGACTGCAAGTGTCAGACATTTTATCTCTCTTAAGAGGCAGGAGGAAACAAACTAGAGATATTTTTTCCTTCTCTATAGAAATTTAAAAGGAGGTTTCTCTTAAAATTCTGTGTTGCCATAATGACTCCTGGTTTCACTTGAAGTTAACCATTGCTTTTTTCTTATGGAAATGTTTATCTCAAGCCATGTAAATAACACTATTTGTATGGTGCTCTGCCCTTCAAGATTCAAGTTAATCCTTTTAGGGCCCAAGATGAAGCATTTGGAGCCAAGATTATCCCAAAATACATCCTATGGGTGAGGGGCCTGGTGCCATTCTAAGTTTTGAGACATTCCTTTCTTTCGTTAACAGACTGCTGTTGACTATATAACATCCAGCTAAAGACTAGCAGAGGGGTACTCTTTCTGCCTCCTTCTGATGCCTATGTCAGAAGCTTTCTCTATCTCCTTTATACTTTAATAAAACTTTGTTACACAAAAGCTCTGAGTGATCAAGCCTCATCTCTGGCCCTGGATTGAATTCTTCTCCTCCAGGGGCCAAGAATCCTGGCAGCGCAATTCAACAACAACCTTTCACCTTGGGGGCTCGTCCGGGATCTTTCTGGACAAGGTAAGGATGCTTGGAGCTCTAGTTCTTTGTTCTCTTAACGAACACGTTTTCTGCTGTGCTTTACTAACTCTATGGTGTGCTTCTGTGAATGAATGACATGCCCTGTGTGAAGCAAGTGAGGAGCCCTGCTCTGCAGTTCCATGGTGATCTCATACGGCTTATGGCAGAAACTGTCGGGGGTTTATACCGACCTTCCAATGCCAAGAGGCACCCAATGTCTCCTTTGGGAACCAACCAGAAATGGGCAAAGTGTGTGGACCGAACTCTCCTTTCTCAGTCAAACTTTTTGGTCTCTTTGACCATTTCATAACTCCTTGGGAATTAGAAGTACTTACCTAATCTATTGGATCATAGACTTTCAAGGGGCTTGTGGTCTATACTGTTACTGTGTACTGTGGCTTAGGTCCCAAACTTGGATTGGTAGTCAAGAAAGTGCCTAGCCTCACTAGGAATTGAAAGTTTGGAAACTAGATGGAGCTTTAGCCCCAAGAACATCTCAGAGGTTAAAGGTTACTCAGAATGGGACTGCAATGGGTTTATTTCCTTTGGTAACACTGGCTCTTAGTGGACCAGAGGAGGCTCTTATACTGGTGTGGTGATGCTTGAAAAGAATACCCCAGCTTTATGTTCATGTCAGTCTTATTGTGGTCAGGAATATACTTAAGGTCATGTACAGGCACTCAGGTGACGAATGTTTCCCCCAGTGGTCTTAGCTTGGGAAGCTAACCTTGGGAAGGTTAATCTGATTGCACTCCGGGTGGCATCAGAGGCAAGCAAGGTTAAAGGTGAAGAGCTGGATATCAGGTAGAGATGCTATCAGGTCTACCCCTGGTACATTCCCACCCCATCTCGGTGTTAGAACTGAAAGGGTCGAGGACAGCGCCTGCATCGGTAAGGCACAGACTTAAGTCCGACCAGGAAGGAAAAGTTTTTGGTGTGAAGCCTGTCTACACCCCCATCTAGAGCAGGGAGGGTCACCTCCGGTAGAAAAATGGTGCAGGTCGCTTTTTTCTCTCTTACAGATAGGAGCTAACAAATCCAGCCTCACTCCTTTGAACTGTATCCTGAAAAACTGGGATAGATTCAATCCCCAGGGCTTAAAGAAGACACACCTGGCCTTCCTATGTGATACTGCATGGCCACAGTATCCATTGGAGGATGGCGAATGGTGGCCGGTTGGAGGGTCTCTTAAGTATAATACTGTTTTACAATTAGACCGGTTCTGTGAAAAACAAGGGAAAAGTGATCTTAAAAGATTTATCACTCAGTCAGCCCCAAATATCCGCCATAAGCTACAAAAACAGGTGTAAGAACCAAATCAGTCTTTAGATACTCTGTTACAACTGGCTCAGACGGTCTGTTATGGTAGGGCATATGAGGAAAAGAAAGGCAAAGAAAGACAAAGGGAAAGGCGGAAGCCTTCGCAATGGCTATGAAAAACGCTCTTAAACAGCTGGAGAAAAATGCCCAGAGGGACCCAGGTGAAAATGCATGGGCTTGCTATTACTGTGGAAAGGAGGGGCACCTCAAGCAAGATTGCCTCAGACATCTAAGCTGCCCCCGGCTCCATGTCCAGTCTGCAAAGGACCACACTGGAAGAGAGACTGCCCTCAGAGGTGTAGGTCTCCGGCGTCAGACTCTCAAGACAATTAGGACTGAAGGTGCCCCGGGGTCCCCACACAAGCTCCCATCCTAATTACACCTGAGGAACCCCGGGTATTAATAATTGTGGGGGGCCAATCCATCAATTTCCTTTTAGATACTGGGGCAACTTACTCTGTGCTTACTGAAACCCCTGGCCCACTTTCTTCCCGATCCGCTTCCATAATGGGACTGTCTGGACGAGCCAAAAGGTATTATTTCAGTTATTCTTTATCTTGCAACTGGCATTCTGTGCTATTTTCACACGAGTTTCTGATCATGCCAGAATCTCCCTCATCCCTTTTGGGGAGGGATATACTGAGCAAGGTCCATGCCTCTGTTTTTATGAATATGGAGGCCTCCCTTTCTCCCTTTAGTTGAACAAAATGTAAATCCTACAGTATGGGCTGATGGAAAATCTGTGGGTCGAGCACAAAATGCTATTCCTGTAGTTGTCAAGCTCAAAGACCCACACTTATTTCCACATAAAAAGCAGTATCCTTGTTATGCCCAAAGTCTGAGCCCCCAAAACTGACAGAATAAGACATTCACAGCAA
The DNA here is from genome assembly GCA_006410635.1 of Cephalophus harveyi. Classification (NCBI taxonomy): domain Eukaryota; kingdom Metazoa; phylum Chordata; class Mammalia; order Artiodactyla; family Bovidae; genus Cephalophus; species Cephalophus harveyi. The sequence continues at coordinate 83,673 of SJYT01058206.1, read as the reverse complement.
TGCAAGAGCATAAAGGGGTTTATTTCTAGCTCAAGCTAGGGCCCAAGTCACACTCCAGAGCAGTGGAGTGGAGCAAGAGCCCCGAGCCCTAAATTACACCAGTATTTATAGAGTTAAGACAAAGACAGGGAGTTGGTAAGGATGGATTGGTTGCAAGGGTTTTATGATATCTACTAATTGGCTAAATTTTCATGCACGCAGACTTTCTTAGGGGATTTTCACCCTCTTCCTAATAGGCTGCAACTCGGCTATGGGGAGCATACTGATTGGTCGAGTCCTGATGCCACAGACCAAAGGCCATTTTCTTCCTGGCTATGACTCAGCTCCTCTGCAAGGGAGATTTTGGCTTACCTTGGCCCCCTGAAGCCTGTCATGGTGCCTGTTTGGGTCCTAACATTCCCCCCCTGTCTTTTTAACATGAATAGGAATCCTCCTCTCCATTCTGAGACACTGCTTGATACTGCTGCCTCAGTACCATTACCTGAACTGTACTGATATGTTCTTTTATAAAAAACTGAACATTTATTAATCACAAATGCAAAAGGAATGTGGATGACATTTGGACTCCCAGTGGTTCAAAGGCCTGAAAACAGAAAGCAAAAAAAAAGGAGAGTCTACACTACTCTGATCTTATGAAAAAGGTGAAATTCCTTGTTTGATAATGCAGTGAGCTTACTTTCTGATGGATGTGTAATTTAACCAGACGTTAACAGGGGCCAACATAAAAGCCACATCATTGTTGTCTCAGTAACAGACCAAGTTTACCCCAACAACCTTCTGGAACAGCTTTCTAAAGGCAGTGGTCCAAACTGCTCCTTCTATCCTGTCTCCTAACCTAGGTCCTTCCTGCTTATGCTCGCCAGAAGTAAGTGTACTCGGAAGTTCAGTATTTCTGGTGTGTTTCAATATTACTGGATTTATTTTCTAGTCACTTTTTATTTTCAAGACAAGAAAAACCAACTGAAAGGACTACATTCAACCTTTCTTTTTTTTTCTTACTTCCAAATACTCATGACCCATTTATTTATACTTTCAAGTTATCAGACAGACCTCATGCTAATCCTGTTTCCATTCTTTCACCCTCCCCTTTCTACATTCACAACCCTTCTGCGACATTCTTTTTCTCTCAGACAAGACTACATATAAACAGTGCAAATCTTTCCTTCATGTGCTAACTTGATAAGAGGTCAGTCAACTGCTGAACTTCAATCTTTCTTCAGGTTAAAGTACAAGTTCAGCCACCAAGTGCTCGGGGGAAGAATCCCTGTGGTTGAGTTGAGTACCTCTCCCATTAACCCATTTTGGAATTTCCAGGTGATCTTGGCCAGTTGATGTGGGTTGGCATTGGCTGTCCCAGGGTTGAGGAAGATGGCCAACATCAGGAGAGTCAGGATGATCCGTCCGAGACCTGCTGTTGGATAAGCTTTAATTTTAGGGGACTGGAGGGGTGCAGTGTTGACCTCCATTCTCTTTGGGCCTTTTCTTGTTCTTCTGGAGTGGCCTGTCGCATGTGGTTGCAATGTACCCAGGGTCCGATTCCGTCTACCTTTAGGGCAGTGGGGGTAGTAAGAAGAACAACATAAGGGCCCGTCCATCTTGGTTCTAAGGTCCTTGACTGATGTCTCTTAACCCAAACCCAATCTCCCAGGCCTATATCATGGGACGGGATTGTTCCTCTGTTTTGGCCTTCATGAATTTTTCGTATCAGTGACCAGATATGTTTATGCACCTTACTTAAAGCTAGCATCTCTTGTTGGAAAATACGTAGTGAAAGAGATGGTTTAGTTTTTCCTTCAAACACTGTACAAGCGGAGGGGTGGACTCCCATATACAATTTCAAAGGGAGTCAGACCTAGTTTATAGGGAGTGTTTCATGCCCGGAAAAGCGCAAAGGGAAGGAGGGTCACCCAGTCCCTGCCAGTCTCTATTGTCAGTTTTGTTAAAGTCTCTTTTAGGGTCCGATTCATTCTCTCTACCTGTCCTGAGCTCTGGGGACTGTATTCGCATTGTAGCTTCCATTTGGTCCCCAGGGCTGAGGCCAGTCCCTGAACAATTTTACTCACAAATGCAGATCCATTATCAGAGCCGATAGATGCCGGCAGCCCAAACCTAGGTATTATCTCCTCTAGGAGCTTCTTAGCCACTATTATTGCTGTCTCCTTTTCAGTGGGGTAAGCTTCCACCCACCCCGAAAAGGTATCAACCAAAACTAGCAGGTAACGATACCCATACTTGCCTGGCCTTACCTCAGTGAAGTCTATTTCCCAATGTTGTCCTGGCCTTTCCCCCCTATATCTTACACCTGTATGCTGTCCTTTTCCAGGTCTCATCATCTGACAGGCCTTGCAGGTGCGGACTATATCCTGGATGTTTTTGTTGTTGTTGGGGAAACAGCAACCGCGCTGTTTGTAGGAGTGTCAAAGTCTTTTTCTCTCCCAAATGGGTGGTTTGATGTAAATGGGTACAAAGATATTTGCCCAGGTCGGCAGGGAGCAACAGGTTGTCATCGTGGTCCTGATACCATCCGTTCTCGCCAACAGGATGGTTGGTATTATCTTGCACCCAGCGTAAATCAGAGGGGGAGTATATGGGGCTTGGGGGAAGTGCTCTCATCCCCAGCGGTGGGAATCCTACAGTCAGTACAGTGGTCCTGTAATCTACAGCAGCTGCCTCATGGGCTGCTGCATCAGCAGCACGATTCCCTCGGGCCCGGGCATCCTCTCCTTTCTGGTGTCCTGGGACATGTACTATGGATACTGCTCGAGGCAAGTGGACCACTGCCAGGAGTCTGCGAATCTCAGGTAAGTTCTTAATCTCTTTTCTCTCTGCCGTCAAGAGCCCCCGTTCTTTATATATAGGGCCTTGAATGTGTACAGTGCCGAATGCATATTGGCTGTCAGTGTAGATAGTGACTCTTTTTCCTTTTGCCCTCGCTAGTGCTTGTATCATAGCTATCAGTTCTGCTTTTTGGGCGGATGTTCCAGGGGGCAGAGCCTCGGCCCAGATGATCCTCCCAGTGTCATCCACTCTGGCTGCCTCTGCTTTTCTCTGTCCATCTTGTATATAACTGCTCCCATCTGTGAACCATATCAGCTCACTGTCCTTTAATGGCATGTCGCTGAGGTCCTTTCCTATGGTGGTTACCTCAGCCAACACTTCAACACAGTCATGGAGGGGCCCGTCCTTCTCTGGGGTGGGCAAAAGAGTAGCAGGATTCAGAAAACAAGGTGTCTGGAAGTGTATCCGGGGAGTATCCAACAGCAGGGCTTGGTAATGGGTTAAGCGAGCATTAGAAATCCACTTACCTGGTGGCTGTCTGAGGACCCCCTCTATGGCATGGGGAGTGTAGACCAGGAGGCGCTGTCCATAAGTCAACTTGTCAGCATCATGGACAAGGAGAGCAGTGGCCACAATGATATGGAGACAGGGTGGCCATCCTGCAGCTACTGGATCCAGTTGTTTAGAGAGATATGCCACATGTCACTTCCAGGGTCCCCATTGCTGTGTCAGAACTCCCTTTCCTACTCCCTGCTTCTCATCCACAAACAGTTGAAATGGCTTAGCCAGGTCGGGGAGGGCAAGGGCTGGGGCTTCTAGTAAAGTCTGTCAAAGTTCCTGAAATGCCCGCCTCATTGGCTCAGTCCAAGTCCAGTTTTTATTTTCTCTACTTCCTTCATATAGAGGCCTGGCCTTTTCAGCAAACCCCATGATCCATAGCCTGCAGTACCCACCAGTCTCTAAAAATTCTCTCACTTGCCGGGAAGTCGTTGGCTCAGGGATCTGTAAAATAGCCTTTTTCATAGCCTGAGTCAACCATCTTTATCCCTGTTTTATTTTATATCCCAAATAAATGACTTCCTGTCTAGCAATTTGGGCCTTCTTCACACTTGCCCGGTACCCCAATGTCCCCAAAGTCTGGAGGAGATCACCTATGGCCTTTAGGCATACCTCCTTATTAGTAGCAGCCAGCATGAGGTCATAAACATACTGTAACAGAACAACATCGGGGTGGCTGGTTCGGTACTCACAGAGATCTTTGCCCAGAGCCTCACTGAATAACATTGGTGAGTTTTTGAATCCTTGTGGAAGGCGAGTCCAGGTCAGCTGCCCCATTATCTGGCCATCTTCATCAGTCCATTCGAATGAGAAGATCTCCTGGCTCTGGGTGGCCAGGGGTAAACTGAAAAAGGCATCTTTCAAATCCAAAACTGTATACCAGACATAATCTGGTGGCAAGCTGCTCAGGAGGGTGTATGGGTTAGGGATGGTAGGATGAATGTCACTCACCCATTTGTTGACCTCATGTAGGTCTTGAACTGGTCTAAAGTCCATTCCTCTGGGCTTTTTCACCAGCAGCAGGGGAGTGTTCCATGGGGACTGGCACCTTTTGAGAATCCCTACCTCTAGGAGGCGTTGTATGTGAGGCGTGATCCCTTGCCGTGCCTCCTGACTCATGTGATATTGTTTTATTCAACAATGATGAGAGGTCTTTGTTTGGCCAGTTCCACTCCTGCTATTTCTGCCCAGGCCAGGGGATATTTTTGAATCCATGGTTGCATGTCAGGATCCACAGCCGCAGGGGGCTTTGGCAAATATAGTCTGTATTCATCCCTCAGTGCCAGAGACAAAACATGAATTGGTTGTCCAAGCCCATCCATGACCCATATCCCTCCAAAGTGGATTTGTGCATTGACTTTGGACAACAGGTCTCTTCCTAACAGAGGAGCCGGGCATTCTGGTATCACCAGAAATGAGTGGGACACCCGTTGAGCCCTCAAGTCCACTTTTCGTTTAGTAGTCCAGTAATATCTTTTGTCCCGGTGGCTCCCTGGACCAGATTAGTCTTTCTGGACATCGGCCCCACTTTTTGATTGAGAACTGAGTACTGGGCTCCCGTGTCCACCATGAAGCCAACTGGTTTCCCCTCCACATTGATAGTTACCCAGGACTCGGGGAGGAGCTGGGACCTGACCCCTCAATCACTATTTTCTCCTGCATATAAGACGTGGGTCCCCAAAGGGGATTCTTCCTTTTTTATAGTCTTTCTCTTTAGGTCTGTTTTGGGGCACTCGTTCTTCCAGTGCCCCTGCTCTTTGCAGTATGCACATTGGTCTCTTTTTAGGGCCTGTCTAGCTAGTTTCTCCTTTCCTCCCGACCGGGTGTCTCTAGGTCTCTGGTAATTGGGCCCTGTTCTCGCCCCTACAAAAAGAATTTGAGCTAGCTCCTTTTGATTCCTCCGGTTTTCTTCAGCCCTATATTCCCTCTCTTCCCTTCTAATCTGTTCCTCGTATTTCCTTTCTTCCCGTCTAATCCATTCCTCCCTCTCCTCAGGAGTCTTTCGGTTATTAAACACTTTCTCAGCTGCCCTTACCAGATCTTGTATTGTCTGTTCTCCCAGCCTCTCTATCTTCTGTAACTTCTCCCTTATATCTGGAGCTGCCTGGTTCACAAAGGCTAGCAGAACTGCTGCGCGTGACTCATTGGCCTGGGGGTCTATGGGCGTATACTGCCTAAAAGTTTCTATTAATCTCTCTAAAAAAGCTGCTGGGCTCTCATTTGGCTCCTGCCTCACTAAATTTACCTTAGCCAAATTCGTTGGTCTACTAGCGGCTGCTCAGAGGCCAGCCATGAGAGTCTGACAGTACACTCAGAGACACTCCCTACCTTCCATGCATTCGAAATCCCAGTTCAGCCGCAACAAAGGGAACCCCTTGTCTATCAGGTGGGGTTGTGTGGTGGGTCTTCCGTCCACTCCTAAAACGTTTTTCTGTGCCTCTGACAAGATTCATTCCCACTCCTCCATGGTAAAGAGCACCTACAACAGCTGCTGACAATCATCCCAGGTGGGGTTGTGGGTAAGCAGGATGGAGTCTAAGAGATCAATAAGGCCTTGGGGTTTTTCAGAAAAAGAGGGGTTTTGGGTTTTCCAGTTATACAAATCACTCATGGAGAAGGGCCAGTACTGATATGTCTGCTCGCCGCCAGGATTAGCTGGCCCAGCCTGGACTGGAAATACCCGAACAGTGGATGAAGGAGCCTCTCGGCTCCCATAATCAGACAAGTCTCCGCCCCCTTGGGTCCTTCCACAAGTTCCCTGAGCTGGTCCCCCTTCCTGCTGCGGTGCCGAGGGTTCTGGTTCCCCCCTTTATTCTCCGGTCGACACCTGTGGTACCTGTGGGGGCAAGGGTGGTAGAATATATGGGGGAGGTGAAATTTCAGTGTCTAAATCAATCAGGCTAGGGTATAGAGAAGATTCCTGGAGTATTGGCTTCTTCCAGCTCTCCCGTGCCTCACGGTCTTCTTCCTTGGAGACCTCTGCAACCAGGACCTGTGGAACAGAAGCACTGGGGGGGGGGGTATGTGAATAAAGGGCTTCAGCCAAGCTGGAGGGTCTTCTACTAGGCTTTGCCAGACCAGGATGTAAGGAGCTTGGTCCCTGTCCCCACGGGACAGGGGCCATTATTTTTTCCTTTACAGCCTGGATGACTGGCAGGCCAAAAGTTCCTTCTGGCGGCCAGCCGACTTCAAAAGTCGGCCACTCAGATGAGCATAGGGTTTTCAGTTTGCTCTTCTTCACCAGCATCAATAGATTTTGAGCCTTGGACTTAAAATCAAGAAAGTGATCAGTCATTATAGACATTGCTGTAGAATAATTTTGACCCATGACTGCAATCCCCGCAACAAGCACACAAAAAGCAAGCACAGTGCCGGCACACAGAGACAAGTGACAGACAGAAGACAAACAAATATCAGCCAAAAACACTGAACTAGGTTTATCCTGGGTGGTTGTTGTCTTGTTTCCCAAAGTTACCTTACCGAAAGGCGTCCATTGCCCACCAAATTCAGGATCGGAAGAGACGTCTTCCCCCGTTCTCTTACAGAACTGCTCACAGAACCAGCTGCCTTCCAGCTTGAATGCTGGGCCCCAGAATCATGCTGGCTGGGTGATCCTTTCACCCCCTGACCTGACCTGATGAAAGCTTTCTTCTTATCAGAGCCAGTCACCTTCCAGTGCTCTCGCTGGGCCCTAGGCTTACACTGGACTTTACCAGACTTAACACCGGTGTTCAGATATTTTTCCTCCAAGTGAGGAAACCCCTTTTACCAGGAGAGTGTTATTATTCCCAGTTAAAGGGATCCCAGACGAGCCCCCAAATGTTATGCCCGAAGTCCAAGTCCCCAAAACTGAGAGAATAAGATATCCATAGCAATGCAAGAGCATAAAGGGGTTTATTTCTAGCCCAAGCTAGTGCCCAAGTCACACTCCAGGTCAGTGGAGTGGAGCAAGAGCCCCAAGCTCTAAATTACACCAGTATTTATAGAGTTAAGACAAAGACAGGGAGTTGGTAAGGATGGATTGGTTGCAAGGGTTTTATGGTATCTTCTAATTGGCTAAATTTTCATGTGCACAGGCTTTCTTAGGGGATTTCCACCCTCTTCCTAATAGGCTGCAACTCGGCTATGGGGAGCATACTGATTGGTCGAGTCCTGATGCCACAGACCAACGGCTATTTTCTTCCTGGCAATGACTCAGCTCCTCTGCAAGGGAGATTTTGGCCTACCTTGGCCCCCTGAAGCCTGTCATGGCGCCTGTTTGGGTCCTAACACCACCTCAAACAGTCAGTAGCGAATGGAGTGGATTCCAGGGATATGCATTGTTACCCAGCATCACCGGTGATTCTGTGGCTACAGACTCAAAGCAGTGGGCAGGGCCTGGACTGTCCACTGGGCCTGATGTGGAATGGAAAGAAGGGCTTCCCCACCACTGTTTATAGCCTTGTGACTAGAAACGGTCCCCAAACAACAATCAGACAAACAAGAGAATCCCAGATTGTTGCCCATGAGATGAAGGAACGAAGCAGCTGGGTGAGATGGAGCCAAAGGGAAAGGTTGCTCTTTTTCTCTCCACCTCTACTCCTTTCTTCCTTGAGGCCTTCGGGATTCATCATGGAGATTTGAAATAAAGCTCACAAGAGTCATATTTCTGGAATACAGATTTTGCATTGAACCAAGTCTAAAAAATGAAGAGAGTTTAATCTGCCACATGTCTCTTTAAAAAAAAAAAAAGGCAATTGCTTTTCAACTGTGGGGTTTCTCCATTGCCTTGTTCAAGTAGCCTTCATAGTAAAAACAAACGAAAACTAAAGAAAGATTCAAAGATAGCAAGAAAGGACACCTTCCGTTTCTGAAATCATCTTCCCACTTAGTAGTACACTAGGTCTTTGCTTTGTATTTGGACTAGGGAATGAGCAGGCTCCTGGCTCGGATGGGAAGGCATCCACCTGCAGGAGACTCGGGTTTGATCCCTGGGTCGGGAAGGTGCCCTGGAAAAGGGAATGGCAACCCACTCCAGTATTTTCACCTGGGAAATGCCATGGACAGAGGAGTCTGACAGGCCGCAGTCCATGGGTCGATCAAAGTTGGGCACAGCTAAGCAACTAAGAACAGAAGTATTTGCAAGGCCCACACACTCGCATGTGTGCGTGTGTGTGTGTGTGCGTGTCGTGTCGTGTGTCTGTGTGTCTGTCTGTATCTCCCTCTCATCGTCTTGGAGTGTGTCTCGGAAGCTTCATCTCTTTCTGCCTCTGTCTCTCCCGACAGCCGGCTGCCGGTCCGTTCTTTTGGCCCCAGCCTCTCCCAGGTGCTATGGCTCTGGCTGAGGAGCTTGCACCAGCTGGCTGTCTCCCTTGGCGTGGGTGCGTGCGAGTGTCTGTATGTCTGTCAGTGTGCCTGCCTGTGGCTCGTCTGTTCTCTCAGGATGGTCATGTGCTTGGTGGGCAGTTTGGGGGCATGGGGGGCCTCCTCACTAGGGCGAAGTTTCGGGGCTGTGTTGCCTGGGTCGACTGCGCCTCCGTGGCTTCTGGTATGTTTTTGTCACCAGGCAGGTGCCAGGCAGGATGGTCACCTAGGGCCACGGATGGGATGTTCCTAGGCCCGCAGAAGGCTCCGAGGCCTGCGTGCTGCAGGGACAGGCGGCGATCGGGCTGGAAGCCAGACATCTTCAGGCTGCGTAGCCTTGAGCAGCAAACGGGATCGGGGAAGGCCCTGCTCCCCGAGGTTGGCCAGGTCTGGTGAGGCCCAGGGTGGGCAGGTGTGGAGACCTCCGCGCCCCTCACCCCAACCCCTAAGCCTTCATCAGTGGCAGCCCACCAGGTTCCCCCATAGGCGGCGATCGGGCTGGAAGCCAGACATCTTCAGGCTGCGTAGCCTTGAGCAGCAAACGGGATCGGGGAAGGCCCTGCTCCCCGAGGTTGGCCAGGTCTGGTGAGGCCCAGGGTGGGCAGGTGTGGAGACCTCCGCGCCCCTCACCCCAACCCCTAAGCCTTCATCAGTGGCAGCCCACCAGGTTCCCCCATCTGTGGGATTCTCCAGGCAAGAATACTGGAATGGGTTTCCATTTCCTTCTCCAATGCATGAAAGTGAAAAGTGAAAGTGATCTCGCTCAGTCCTGTCCGACTCTTCCTGTCTTCATGGACTGTAATCTACCAGACTCCTCTGTCCATGGGATTTTCCAGGCAAGAGTATTGCAGTGGGTTGCCATTTCCTTCTCCAGATTTCATGTCCAAGTTATTGTAAACAGGGCCAAAATGAACGTGAGCATGCATATGTCTTTTTGAATTATGGTAGTCTCAGCAAACCCAATGGGATGGCTGGGTGGTATGGAAGTTTTATTTTCAGTTTTTAAGGAACGTGCCTTGTCTAACTCAATGAAACCAAGCCATGACTGCAGGACAACCCAAGACAGGCGGGTCATGGTGGAGAGGGCTGACAGAACGTGGTCCACTGGAGAAGGGAATGGCAAGCCACTTCAGAATTCTTGCCTTGAGAACCCCATGAACAGCATGAACAGGCAAAATGATAGGATACCAAAAGAGGAACTCCCCAGGTCATTAGGTGCCCAATATGCTACCGGAGATCAGTGGAGAAATAACTCCAGAAAGAATGAAGGGATGGAGCCAAAGCAAAAACAATACCCAGCTGTGGATGTGACTGGTGATAGAACCAAGATCCGATGCTGTAAAGAGCAATACTGCATAGGAACCTGGAATGTCAGGTCCATGAATCAAGGCAAATTGGAAGTGGTCAAACAAGAGATGACAAGGATGAACGTCGACATTCTAAGAATCGGTGAACTAAAATGGACTGGAATGGGTGAATTTAACTCAGATGACTATTATATCTACTACTGTGGGCAGGAATCCCTCAGAAGAAATGGAGTAGCCATCATGGTCAACAAAAGAGTCCGAAATGCAGTACTTGGATGCAATCTCAAAAACGATAGAATGATCTCTGTTCGTCTCCAAGGCAAA
>SJYT01058206.1:37404-69628 GCA_006410635.1 Cephalophus harveyi | reverse complement strand
CCAAGGAAAACTGAGTCACTCCCTGAAATGACCAAAGACTTCACCATAAATAGCACTTCAGCCCCAAACAGGAGACAGACCTTGAGGGGAAGGCAGAGGCCATTTATGGCAGGTTATCATGCAAAGCAGAGTAAATGAACAGCCGATTGTTTGCAGATTTAAATTCTGAGTTCTTCCCTGATGAGTGTTCCTTCCTTGAGATGTAATTATCCTTCTCTTAGGTTCAAAGAGGGACATCCTTACAAATGGAGATTTCCCTAATAAATGTAAATGTACCTCACAAAAGGGCAACCTCATTCTTCCCTGGTGAGCTAGCTGCTAGGAATCTGCCTGCTAATGCGGTGGACACAGGTTCTATCCCTGAGCCAGGAGTATCCCACCTGCCACAGAACAGCCGAGCTCATGCACCACAACTACTGAGCCAGTGCTCTAGAGCCAGGGAGCCACAACTACTACATGCAGGCACCACAGCTACTGAAGCCTGCATACCTAGAGCCCATGCTCTGCAACAAGAGCAGAACCAGCTCTCCACCACTGGAGACCGCCCTCTCAAAGCAACGAAGACACAGCGTGGCCATACAGAAATGAATACATCTTTTTAAAAAATTGGGGGCAACCTCTACTCAGTTTATTATTATTATTTTAAATTAAACTAAAATAACTCATGTCAAACATAATTTGGGGTGGTGTGTTCTGGTCCCCTTGATATCTGTGTACACCAATTTGCTTGCACATTCATCTACTGAAGGATATCCTGATTTCTTCAAGTTTGTAGCCATTGTGAACAGAACTCCTGTGCAAAACTGCATCCTCGTTTGCATTTGGACGTAGAATTCTAGAGCAACTGTGTAGATACTGAAAGCATGATTGCTGGATCCCAAGGTGAGACCTGTTGAGCTTTGGGGAAAACTGCCAGACTCTCTCATGGGGGCTATATATGCATTCCACCAGCAATGAGGAATTGCTGTTGTTCCTCACCCTCCAGCAATTAGTATTATCTTATATTTGGAGTTTAGCAGTCCTAAGAGGTGTGGTGTGATATACCATGATATTAATTTGTAATTCCCTGATTGTACATAATGGTGAGCCTGTGTGCTATTTATTTTTAACCACTAAGGAAATTCTGACATGTGTTTCAAAGTGAGTAAAGTTTGCAGTCATATGCCAAGTGAAACAAGCTAAACAGAAATGGACAAATAATCCATGATTCCACTGTGAGATGTTCAGATAAGTCCACTGCAAATGCAAAGTAGGATAAGGTTGCCAGGGGATACGGGGAGTTGGACCTGTTGGGCTTGAACAGGGTCAGTGGTCGTGCATGGTGATGGTGGTGGTCAGTCAGTCAGTTCAGTTGCTCCGTCGAATCTGACTCTGTGACCCCATGAATCAAAGCACGCCAGGCCTGCCTGTCCATCACCAACTCCTGGAGTTCACCCAAAGCATGTCCATTAAGTCGGTGATGCCATCTAACCATCTCACCCTCTGTCGTCCCCTTTTTCTCCATCCCTGGAGAAGGGAATGGCAACCCACTCCAGTATTCTCGCCTGGGAAATGCCACGGACAGAGAAGCCTGACAGGCCGCAGTCCATGGGTCGATCAAAGTTGGCACAGCTGAGCAACTAAGAACAGAAGTATTTCCAAGGTCCACACACTCGCGTGTGTGCGTGTGTGTGTGTGCGTGTCGTGTCATGTGTCTGTGTGTCTGTCTGTATCTCCCTCTCGCCGTCTTGGAGTCTGTCTCGGAAGCTTCATTTCTTTCTGCCTCTGTCTCTCCCAGCAGCCGGCTGCCGATCCGTTCCTCTGGCCCCGGCCTCTCCCGGGTGCTTCGCGTGTGTGCGTGTGTGTGTGTGCGTGTCGTGTCATGTGTCTGTGTGTCTGTCTGTATCTCCCTCTCGCCGTCTTGGAGTCTGTCTCGGAAGCTTCATTTCTTTCTGCCTCTGTCTCTCCCAGCAGCCGGCTGCCGATCCGTTCCTCTGGCCCCGGCCTCTCCCGGGTGCTGTGGCTCTGGCTGAGGAGCTTGTGCTGGCCGGCTGTCTCCCTTGGCATGGGTGCGTGCGAGTGTCTGTGTGTCTGTCGTTGTGCCTGCCTGTGGCTCATCTGTTCTCTCAGGATGGTCATGTGGGCAGTTTGGGGGCATGGGGGGCCTCCTCGCTAGGGCAAAGGTTCGGGGCTGTGTCGCCTGGGTCGACTGCACCTCCGTAGCTTCTGGTATGTTTTTGTCACCGGCCAGGTGCCAGGCAGGATGGTCGCCTAGGGCCATGGATGGGCTGTTCCTAGGCCCGCAGAAGGCTCCGAGGCCTGCGTGCTGCACGGACGGGCGGCGATCGGGCCGGAAGCCAGACCTCTCCGGGCTGTGTAGCCTTGAGCAGAAAACGGGATCATGGAAGGCCCTGCTCCCCGAGCTTGGCCGGGTCTGGTGAGGCCCAGGGTGGGCAGGTGCAGAGACCTCCGCGCCCCTCACCCCAACCCCTAAGCCCTCATCGGTGGCAGCCCACCAGGTTCCCCCGTCTGTGGGATTCTCCAGGCAAGAATACTGGAATGGGTTCCCATTTCCTTCTCCAATGCATGAAAGTGAAAAGTGAAAGTGATCTCGCTCAGTCCTGTCCGACTCTTCCTGTCTTCATGGACTGTAATCTACCAGGCTCCTCCCTCCATGGGATTTTCCAGGCAAGAGTATTGGAGTAGGTTGCCATTTCCTTCTCTAGATTTCATGTCCTAGTTATTGTAAACAGGGCCGCAATGAACATGAGCATGCATATGTCTTTTTGAATTATGGTAGTCTCAGCAAACCCAGTGGGATGGCTGGGTGGTATGGTAGTTCTATTTTCAGTTTTTAAGGAACCTGCATACTGCCCTCCATAGTGGCTATATCAATTAACATTGCCACCAACAATTCATGGGGTCACACAGAGTCAGACATGACTGAGCGACTGAACTGAACTGAATAGTGATAGAATAGTGAGTGATGTTGAGATTCTGTTGTGTTTGGTATTCCATCCTATGAATTAGTTATACAATGCAGAAGGACATTGGAATAGATTCTGATTGACCCTTTGTACTATATAAAGTGACAGACTTAGACAAATGCATATTGACAGGTATCCATCCTAAACAATCATTTCCAATTCCCCACTCCATGATCTGCTTATCATCTATGAAGCTTTACCTTCCAAGAATATCACAATGGGGTCATACTGGGTGCAGCCTTTTCAAATGGATTCTTTCACTTAACCATGTGCATCCAAGATGTATCCCTGTCTTTCAAGGGTTGATGTTTCATTCTTTTGCACTGTTGAGTGTTATTCCTTTGCACGTATATAGGAGGAAAATTACTTTCCCTCTCCCCTTCCAGGTTCTTGGTTGAGCCCTCCTTCTCCATCATTAAAGGCAAATTATCAGGAGAAAGAAGTTTAATGAACATGTATACCTTTTGCATAGAGAGGAGATGCCAAGGAAAACTGAGTCACTCCCTGAAATGACCAAAGACTTCACCATAAATAGCTCTTCAGCCGAAAACAGGAGACAGACCTTGAGGGGAAGGCAGAGGCCGTTTATGGCAGGTTATCATGCAAAGCACAGTAAATGAACAGCTGATTGTTTGCAGATTTAAGTCCTGACTTCTTCCCTGATCAGTGTTCCTTCCTTGAGATGTAATTATCCTTCTGCCAGGTCCAAAGAGGGACACCCTTACAAATGGAGACTTCCGTAATAAATGTTAATGTACCTCACAAAAGGGCAACCTCAGTCTTCCCTGCTGAGCTAGCTGCTAAAAATCTGCCTGCTAATGCGGTGGACACAGGTTCTATCCCTGAGCCAGGAGTATCCCACCTGCCACAGAACAGCTGAGCTCATGCACCACAACTACTGAGCCAGTGCTCTAGAGCCAGGAGCCACAACTACTACATGCAGGCGCCACAGCTACTGAAGCCTGCACACCTAGAGCCCATGCTCTGCAACAAGAGCAGAACCAGCTCTCCACAACTAGAGAATGCCCTCTCAAAGCAACGAAGACACAGCGTGGCCATACAGAAATGAATACATCTTTTTTAAAAATTGGGGGCAACCTCTACTCAGTTTATTATTATTATTTTAAATTAAACTAAAATAACTCATGTCAGACATAATTTGGGGTGGTGTGACATAAATTGGTGTGTATCTGTGTACACCAATTTGCTTGCACATTCATCTACTGAAGGATATCCTGATTTCTTCAAGTTTGTAACCATTGTGAATAGAACTCCTGTGCAAAACTGCATCCTCGTTTCCATTTGGACGTAGAATTTCAGAGCAACTGCTTAAATACTGAAAACATGATTGCTGGATCCCAAGGTGAGACCTGTTGAGCTTTGGGGAAAACTGCCAGACTGTCTCTCATGGGGGCTGAACATGCATTCCACCGGCAATGAGGAATTGCTGTTGTTCCTCACCCTCCAGCAATTAGTATTATCTTATATTTGGAGTTTAGCAGTCCTAAGAGGTGTGGTGTGATATATCATGATTTTAATTTGTAATTCCCTGATTGTACATAGTGGTGAGCCTGTGTGCTATTTATTTTTAACCACTAAGGAAATTCTGACATGTGTTGCAAAGTGAGTAAAGTTTGCAGTCATATGCCAAGTGAAACAAGCTAAACAGAAATAGACAAATAATCCATGATTCCACTGTGAGATGTCCAGATAAGTCCACTGCAAACACAAAGTAGAATAAGGCTGCCAGGGGATACGGGGAGTTGGACCTGTTGGGCTCGAACAGGGCCAGTGGCCGTGCATGGTGATGGTTGTGGTCAGTCAGTCAGTTCAGTCGCTCAGTCGAGTCTGACTCTGCGATGCCATGAATCGCAACACGCCAGGCCTGCCTGTCCATGCCCAACTCCTGGAGTTCACCCAAAGCATGTCCATTGAGTCGGTGATGCCATGTAACCATCTCACCCTCTGTCGTCCCCTTTTCCTCCAGCCTTCAATCTTTCCCAACATCAGGGTATTTTCAAATGAGTCAGCTCTTCACATCAGGTGGCCAAAATATTGGAGTTTCAGCTTCAACATCAGTCCTTCCAATGAACACCCAGGACTGATTGCCTTTAGGATGGACTGGTTGCATCTCCTTGCAGTCCAACGGACTCTCAAGAGTCTTCTCCAACACCACAGTTCAAAAGCATCAGTGTTTCTGTGCTCAGCATGAGACACAGGACACAGCCAGCAGTAACACCTTCTCACACAGATTTCCAGTCTCTATCTGTCAACCTTCTACACCCTTGGTTTCTCTCCTTTGGGTCTGAGAGCTCAAGGCCTCATGAAATTGAGGTGTTCTCCTTCTAAGAAAACAGAGCCTAGCACACAGCCCCATGCTTCATTCTGCCAGCCAAGGCTATCAGCCCCTCTTACTGAAGAGCCATGTGTCACACATGTCCTATAGAAGTCCTCAAATTAACAACAATGCCAACGAGAAGACCTAGGGTGGGAGCGGGCTGAGCTTAATGAAATTATCACCAGATGCACCAGACTGCCAGCTACTAAGGTGTGTGGCATCAACTTCCCACTGGCCTGACATCTTGGAGTTCATGTCCTCAAACTGGTGACAAGACACCTAGGAGGGACACTCTGGCAACATGATCAGCAGGTAGTGAGACCTGGAGGGAAAAGTGGAAGTGGACAGAAGGTGGATCCTTCAGCAAGAGCAGATTCTCTGAGTTGCTGTGCTTGGCATGTGCTATGATTAGTTGCTCAGTCATGTCCGAATCTTTATGACCTCATGAAATGTAGCCCTCCAGGCTCCTCTATCCATGGGGATTCTCCAGGCAAGAATACTGGAGTAGGGGATCTTCCCAACCCAGGGATCGAACCCACATCTCCTGCATTGCAGGCAGATTCTTGTACCGTCCAAGCCTTCCCAGAAGAGAGATTGTAAATGGAACTGAGTAAAGGTCAGGTTATTTGACCAGAGACCAAGCCCTTGGCCTCTGAAAGCTCTTGAATTTTTATTTGCTTTGCTCTCACTACTGTTTCTTGACTTTCCAACAACTTTAGAAGGTTAGGGGGTAGGGAGAGGAAAGCAGTGAATGATCAAGGAGAATTGTAGTCCTACAACTAAACTATGATCCTAAGATATTGTCAGTTATAAAAAGACTTCCACCTCCACGAACCCAACTCAGGAGATATTCAGAGTTTGAACGTTGCCGAAGAAATTTTCATTTGCTTCTTTCATATTGCATAATGCATCCTCTTTCATTTTCTGTCTCTAAAATCTAAATTAATGGGGACATCTGCTTCTAGCAAATGCAGTCAGTGTTGTCTTGCCACCACCAGCATGCAATCATAAAACCAAAGGAAGAAAAAGAGGAGTAAAAAAGGACAACACGGTACAGCTTCCAGAAAGCAGACCCTTTCCCAAATCACCCCCTTTCCACACCCATCTTGCTTCCTCCCACGTGTCTCAATCTGCTGTCATAATTCAGCTGCAGATACACGTGTGTGCTCAGTCGCTTCAGTCATGTCCAACTCAGTGTGCCCCATGGACTGTAGCCCATCAGGATTCTCTGTCGATGGGATGCTCCATGCAACAGTACTGGAGTGGGTTGTCTTGCCGTCCTCCAGGCGATCTTCCTGACCTAGGGATCAAAATTTTATCCCTGGTCTTCTGTGTGTCCTAAGTTGGCAGATGGGTTTGATACCACCAGAGTCCCCTGGGAAGCACCCTGCTACAAATATACTTAACAGGAAATGCACTCCAGGCCTGTTTGGTCTCTCATCCATCAAAAACCACCAAGATTTGATCAGAACTGAAAAATTCAAAAAATAAAATCTTTGTAAAGACAAACTACACTCAAGGAATCTGTATGCCCCCGACCAGTTCATCCACAAATGACTCCAAAGGGGAGAGTCTCACTCTTTCTGGGGAGAGGGGTGTCCCACTCCCAACCTGATGGTCATTATGTCCCCCAACATGACTTTTGCTCTAGGCCAAAACTGTCCAGTGAAGTGTACTGTGGACTACAATCTCAAGCTCCATATAATACCTTAAATTTTCTAGGAACCACATTTAAAAACATAAAGAAGCAGATGAAATTAATTTTCAAATTATATTTTATCTAATTAACAAAAAATATTATCATTTCAACATGTGATCAATATGTCACAAGTCATGGCTGGCATGCAGATATGTCTGACCTTATTTTGATGATTAAATACATTCCTTTCTAAGACAAAGTGCACTCCTAGGATGGTTAGCTAAAATGGGACCCCCTTTACCTTGGGAGTAAGCCTGTCAGGTAAAACACAAGACATCTAGTTAAATTTGGTTTTCAGTGAATAATTTTTTAGTATAAGTACATCCCAAGTATTGCAGGAGATGGACTTCTACTAAAAAAAGAAAAAAAGTTTTCATTGTTTCCCTAAAATTCAAATTTAACTGGGATTCCTGTATTTCTGTTTGGTAAATCCAGCCACCTAAAAGGCATGATTAGAATGGATTCCTTCTTTAGCTGAAAGAGAGTACATCAGTGGTGAGTGAACACAGCGCTCTCCCGTCAGGGCCAGAGTTACGATCACGGGAGGATGATGTGCCATCAGGTGGCCAGTAGAGTTCGGAAGTGCAAAGGTGAGTCTTCCTTGGCCCAGCACAGACCACAAGGTACTGGCAACCCCACAAAAGAGGAGGAGATGAAGGCAGAGGAGATGAAGGCAGAGGGAGAAAACGTGGCCAATTCAGGAAGCAGCAGAAGGTGAGGGTGCCCAGGAGGTCACAGGCCAGCCTGCCAGGGAGCCTGCCAGCTTCACAGTTCAAGGGGTGAAGCGCTCTTCCCAGGGTCCAGTGGTGATCACACCTGCAGGAAGGTGCACAGCTATGCAGTAGGGGGTCACTGAAGCCCAGTGGCTACTCTGCTCCACCTTTGTTTCTTTTCCATGAAGTTTACAAAATATCCATACATCCTGTACTCCCATGAACCTTGTACAAGACCTTGATCTTAATGCGGCATCTGCACCTTTCCAACCTGCTGTAGGATTTTCTTTACCAATCAAATTGTCCTTTAGTTTTACTTTATGTACTAAGAACTCTCACAATGGGTGACAAGAGAGAAGTATCATGTCCAACTTATTAGATATTCCTTAGTATCTTCCAAGTGAGAGTGGTGAAACATGCACCCCAAATTCCTAAAATTGCTCAGAATTGCAAAACAGTAGTAGCTGGTTAAAGCTAAGGGGCACGGTGGTCCCAGAACCTTGGGGAAGATGTGTTTCAGGTTGATTTAGTGTTGAGCATGTGCAAGGCTTGGAGGAATGATTCCGAATGTCTCATACAGTAGATCAGGGTGGACCTTGAGAATCTCCAGTTTTAACCACTTCCCAGGTGATGCTAACACACTGGTCCAGTGATGACACTTTGAGAACCACTGACTTACACAAGTAGAAAGCTTCCACAGAAATTGAAATGGCTCTTTTTGAGAAACTTATTCTATTCTATTCTGAGAGCTTTGTCACATGGAAAACCCAGATGCCAACCTGAAAATTAGCAGACTAGCTCTTCCACAACTAAGGATGTAAAGAAAAAACAATATGGAGATGCATTGGAAGGGAGAGATAGAGTCTAGTCAGGACCCATACCCCTGTTGGGTGACCCAGAATTAGGAGGGGACATTACCAACTTGGTATCTTCCCTGGGAGGACATACTGAGCACCTGAGCCCTGGTGACCTGAATGAGGAAGATAAGCCCCCATATCTTGATTTGAAAACAGCAGAGCTATGTCTGGGAGAGAGCTGGGGGCTGTGGTAAGCCAAGACCCTATGCTTAACAGATTAGTGCCAAACTTACTGACGCTGAATGTTGTCAGTAATGATACTCAATGTAGCCACAGATCACATGGGAAAGAGAAGTATGTACTAATTTTAGGACACATGCCAAAGGGCCAAGGATTTCTTGAAACTTTCTCCAGGGATGAAATCACTGATAGATGACATTAAAAAAAAACTCCTCCCTATAGCCAGCAGTCCCAGTGCTAGCAGGAGACTTTCTGACATTCCCCACTTACCTGGCTAGCACTGCTTGCCCTGCTATGTCTCTACGTTCCCTGTGGAACAGACATATCCAGCCCAGCCATGCCCACAACACTCCTCCAAAATGGCTTCGCCCGCAAGGGCCTGGATTCCCCTACAATAGCCTCCTTTCCTACCACTCACAGTGGGTGGACTCAGCTGTGACTTGCATCCCCTCAAGGGGATTCCCACTCCAGGTCACCTCCAGCCAGAAGTACAGCTGCAACTCTTGAGGTGGGGCTCACATTCAGCTGCACTGGGGACCAGCCAGACCCACCAGCATGCCCAAAGCAATGCAGGTATATCTAACAGGACACCACACTCAGCCTACACAGGAGACACCTTGGATTTCCTGTCTCTGGTGACCTGGGGGAACTGTTCCTTTGGGCCACATAGAAGACACTACAAAAATCCACTTATTCAACATGGAGACATAGTTCATCTACCTAATATTAATGCATAGAAACAAAAAGGCAAAATTAAGAGACAAAGAATCTATGATAAATGAACAGCTAAGACATAAACTCAGAAAAAGAACTACACAAGATGGAGATAAATAATCTACATCAAATGACTGCAAAGTAAGGGTCATAAAGATATTTACTGGATCTTCTCTGCTGGTTCATTTGTTAAGATTTTCCTGACAATGGAGGCAACAAGAGTTCAACCGGTGGTCTGGGGACTAAGATCTCAGGCTGCAGGGCAAGTAAAGCTGCACATCACAGCTGTTGAACTCATGCAACTTAGAGCCTGTGCTCCACAACAAGAGAAGACAGAACGATGGGAAGCCCATGCACCAAAACTGAGTGCAGCCCCCACTCTATGCAACTAGAGAAAGCCAATGACACAGCAAGACCCAGTGGACCCATTAATAAACGAATAAAAGAGATTTACTTCTATCAGGGGAAGCATGAAAGAACGGAGTGAGAACTCTACAAAGAGGCAATAAGTATAAAAAAGAACTGATTATAATGGAAGAATACAGTAACTGACATGAAAAATACAGCAGATGAGTCAACAGATTGGATGATTCAGAGGACAGATCAGTAAGCTGACACATAGAGCAGTGCCAGTGCACCGGGCTGACCCAGAGGGAGGGGCGAGGAGGGAGGGGCGGGGCCTCAGGATGGAGAGCACATGTGCACCCACGGCAGATTCATGTCAATGTGCCACAGAACCACTACAGTACTGTAAAGTAATCAGCCTAGTAGGCTGCCATCTATGGGGTCGCACAGAGTCGGACACAGCTGAAGCGATGCAGCAGCAGCAGCAGCTATTCATTGATATCTCTTAAGGCCAGCTATTCATTGTAGGATTACCCTAATTAGTCTTCATGGGATTAAGCTGGCAACCTGCTAAGGTAGCAATCGATGTCCTTTATCTAGAGGACATAATGGGGGCTCAAAGAAGGGGGTAACACAGCTACAGCAAGGAAGTGTGTACCTAGACAAAACCCCCGGATCCTTCTGTGAGAACTCAGGGAAGCCCTATGGTGCAGCTTGTCCATGTGACAGGGGCTAAGGCACCCAGCCCACACTGGATACTGTGGGGACCTGACTTGGTAACTGCCTTCAGGCAGCTCTGAGACTCACAAAAGCAATTTGCACTGAAGAGAGGCGGGGCACCTCTCTTCATCCTCCCCACCACACCCTCCAGGTACTCCCACACCCTGCCCCCTTTCTCTTTCTTTCTGAGGGAATAAGTGTCATGCTCATGTGACCACATTGGCTGTCCACTGTTCACGAACTACCACCTGGAGCTGCTACCGGAGAGGCCAAGAGCCTTTGCCCCTGAGTACCTCTCTTTCCTTTGCTCCGTGGGGGCCCTCCTCCACACCTGCACACCGGAGGCCGTTTCTGAGACATGCAGGGACCCTCCTTCAGTTTGCAACAGGTTGCATCCATCGCTGTCCTTTCAATGCTTCCCTTAATACTCAGCTCCTGAGCTCCTTTGTCTGCATTGTGGCCCACCTGGCTGCCACAGGAGGGACAGAGCTGACCATGAATCCAAAGCTCAGATCTGACAGGCAGGAATCTGTGCATAAAGGACCTGACAAATCACGCTGTAGAGGCTGTAGTGGGCTCCAGGGATCCGTAACCAGGGCTTGAGCCAAAGTGACTCCACAGTTGTTTGAATGCCTGGGGAGGGCTCTGGCTATTGTGGGGGTGGGGTGAGTCTCCTGAGGTTCTGAAGGCCCACTGTGTGCAGGTGTCAAGTCTAACTTAGTACTCATACTGCCTCCCTGTTTCCTCCTTGTCACTGATATCCTTTAAATTGTTTAGATATATTTTTGGCGTTAACATCATTGTCTTGTAGAGTTAATATTTACCGTCACAGTTACCTCATTGTTGGTCTTTACTTGTTTTTTATATTTCCATCAGTGACTACTTTTCTTTTTCCCAAAGCACTGCCTTAATATTTTTTTTTAGTTCATGTGCATGGGTGATGAGTTGTCTCATTTCCATTTGCCCTAAAAGTCTATTTTGCTTTCACTTTTGAAGAGTGTTTTTGTTGGGCATAGAATTCCAGGTTGGTGGTTATTTGTTTTTCAGCATTTTACAGATGCCAGTCCATGATCTTCTGACTTCCTTGTTCTTGAAAAGTCAGCTCTCAGTGTTGTTGTGCCATCAAAAGTCACACCTTTTTTCCTCTGAGCACTTGAACATTTTCTTCTTGCCTTAGGCACCCACTGAGCTGCTGAAACCAATGTGTGGTTTTCATTTTTGAGTCAATGGTCTGATTCTTGAACCAGCTCTTGCCACTGTCCCTGTCAGTCAGTTCAGTTGCTTGGTGTCTGACTCCTTGTGACACCATGGACTGCAGCACACCAGGCTTCCCTGTCCATCACCAACTCCCGGAGCTTGCTCAAGCTCATGTCCATCGAGTCAGTGATGCCATCAAACCAGCTCATCCTCTGTCGTCCCCTTCTCCTCCTGCCTTCAGTCTTCCCCAGCATCAGGTTCTTTTCCTGTGAGTCAGTCCTTGGCATCAGGTGGCCAGAGTATTGGAGCTTTGGCATCAGTCTTTCCAGTGAATATTCAGGTCTGATTTGTTTTAGGATTGACTTGTTGGATCTCCTGGCAGTCCACGGGGCTCTCAAGAGTCTTCTCCAACTCCCCAGTTCAGAAGCATCGATTCTTCAGCATTCAGCTTTCTTCATGGGCCAACACTCACATCCATACATGACTACTGGAAAAACCATAGCTTTGACTAAATGAACCTTTGTTGGCAAAGTAATGTCTCTGCTTTTTAATATGCTGTCTAGGTTTGTCATAGCTTTCCTCCCAAGGAGCAAGCATCTTTTAATTTCACCGTCTGCAGTAATTTTGGATCCCAAGAAAATACAGTCTGTCACTGTTTCCATTGTTGCCCCATTTATTTGCCACGAGGTGATGGGGCCAGGTGCCATGATCTTCATTTTTTGAATGTTGAGTTTTATGCCAGCTTTTTCACTCTCCTCTTTCACTTTCATTAAGAGGTTCTTTAGTTTCAACCCCTGGAGGCATTTCTTATTCCCCTTTCTCTCTTTTCCCCACCATGAGAGTCCCCATTTATATTTTTTAACAACGTAGTTTAACAACAGGCTCTTTCAATATATTCTATACTTTTTTTCCTCTTGTATATATGTCTTCACTGATCCATCCTTCAGTTCACTGATCCTCTCTTCAGCTATGTCCAATCTGATGTTAAGCCCAGAAACTGAGTTCTTAAATTCGGTCACTGTTATTGTAAAGTTCTAGAGTCGGTTTTGATTCTCAGAAATGTTTCCTTTTGTCAAGTATATTTTTTAACAGGTGACGTTTGCATCTGATACCTGTAGCATACCTCTGATATGCTGATGTACATCTGATACCTCTGGATCTAGTTCAGTTCTTTTTCTCTTGGTCCTGTTTGTTGTTACACCCTCTTTTGCTTTTTTGGTTGCATGTTGGACATTATGTTTGGAAAACCCTAGAGGTACTGAGTGATGCTGCCTTCTCCAGAGTTTCCTCTGACACAGACCTCCAGTGGGGACAGGGCTGTCTGCTCACACAGGGCCTGAGGGACTTGAGGCTGTGGGGTCCTTGTAAGCTCAGTCTCAGCAGCCTTCACCCACCTTCCCCCCACCACCCCAGGGAGGAGCTTTCCAGCATCTCAGTCNGGACAGAGCTGTCTGTTCACTCAGGGCCTGAGGGACTTGAGGCTGTGGGGTCCTTGTAAGCTCAGTCTCAGCAGCCTTCACCCACCTTCTCTCCCAACCCCAGGGAGGAGCTTTCCAGCGTCTCGGTCCGGAAGCCTGGGGTGCCTCCCAGGGCCCCCCCTTCTCGGCAGGTCCTAAAGCCCACCGTCTGTTTCCTGAGCACCACGAGGTGACTGGTACTCAGCACTCAGCCGGTTTGGGGAGAGTGCTGGGTACGTCTTCTGACATCTGGACTGACTCGTCAGGCCTGCGCTCGAATTTTTGTCTCCCCAGCCCAAGGAACCATCCAGAGCTGTGTTAGCCAGCCTCCTCTGCTTGACTTTTTCCCTGCCTTTCCTTGGGAGAGTGGGCTTTGCTCAGAGGCCCCGAGGGAAGGAGCGGCCCTCTCAGTCTCCAGCTCCCTCACTGGGCTTCCCTTTTGTTTGAAATGTTGTCTTGTGGCTGCCTAAGGACCTCTTTAAAACCGTATTTCGCTCTTCTGGCTCTTGGTAGGCTGACCTACAAGCTTCTTGCATCTGTCACTGGAAGTGGGGACACCCTGGGGGTCTTCTGTCATCTGAAGCCACGTGTAACAGTCACAGTAATTATATTGATGAAGTTTATTTGATACCGGGGAAAACAAGAACCAGGGGTCCTTGCTTGGTACCCACGGTTGTGTTTGTGATCAGAACCCCCAGCTTGCCCGGGCTGTTTCAGTGCCCTGTGAACTTGGGAAGGAGGTGGAGCAAGTGGCCCACACAGCCTGGAGACCTAGGAGCCAGTCTGCCCTCTTGCTTTGCCCCTGCCAGCCCAGGGCAGGCCTTGCGATGACGGGCTGCTGGTGGTAGAGGAGAAGGCTGAGGAGGGAGGGTTTACATGACCTGTATTCTGTGACATGGTCACATGTGGGTTTTCATTTTCAGTTTGAAAAATTAACTGCTTTTAATCTTCCCTCCAGTTTCACTTTAAGGTTGAAAATGAAGATTTTATTCGTAAAGTTGAGGACAATGACTTTACAGTCTTTTTGAAAGCAACAGTTGAGGTTTTAAAAAGACAACATCTCAGAGAACTCCAGTAGATAAAGCCAAAAACAGAGAACGCGTTCAGGGTGAACTGTGGGAGGGACCCCAAACTGCACTCTGTCTCTCCCAGAGTCTGTAATTGCTGAGATGGGTGGATATAGGACCCCAAGCACCCTGGGGACCAAGGTCCTCAAGTGGCAGAAGAGGGCCGGGCTGAGCCAGGAACAATGTGGCCTGTGCCCTGGCGAGTGGAGGGCCGCGATGGTGGGAGTGGAGCCAGGAGAGGCGTGGGAGACTCAGGCGGGGTCTGGGAGGTGCTGGCTGTCATGGCTCGAGGCAGGGACACCCTTGAACCTCCACCGTGCAGCCCCCACGGGGCAGAGTCGTCTGGCAGCCCAGGGTCGAAGTTTAGAGGGCGAGATCACAGCAGGTTGAATGAACCCCTGTACCCACTGTGGGTTCATTTTAAGTGCCTGGAGCGAGGTTGGTCAAGCCTTTGCTGAGCTTGAGTGAGGGGAGGGAGTCAATCAGGGAGGATGGAGCTCAGGCTGAGAGTGAGGGGCAGCGAGCGTGGTGAGTCCTCCTCAGCCGAGTGGGTTCTGGGGATGCCCTTGAGTTCAGGGGTGCCCTTTCAGTAGCCTCACTTGAGGTTTGTTTGGAGGGGTAGAGGGGGCAGAAGCCCACTTAGAAGACGTGCTCATTCCCAGGGGTGGTGGTTTCTGAAGCAGTTTATACTGGTCGGTTCGAGTGTGACCCAGTACCTTGCAGGATCATGTTTGACGGGGGCCTGAGCCGTGGGCAAGGCCTTCCTTCTCCTGCAGCCCACACTCACCTGCTATCTTTTTGGCAGCCCCTCCCCCCTCTCTGCACCCTTGACGGTGGGCCTGAGCCCAGCCCCCCTGTTACCATGGAGCCCCTTGTGACTGAGTGGGTTGTGGTTCTGGGCTCCTGGGAGACGTGCTGGAGGCGGAGCCTTCATGCCATTTCTCCTTGAGACAGCGGTGCGGGTGGTCATAGTGTGAGAGCAGTGGTCCTAGTGTGAGAGCGGTGTGTGTGAGAATGCTGTGTGAGAGTGCTGTGTGTGAGACGGTGGTCGTAGTGTGAATAGTGGTGGTTGTAGTGTGAGATCGGTGGTGCTAGCTCGGGAGCCGAGGTATTCAACCGTGAAACAGCGGTTGCCCTCGAGTTGGGGGCTGCCCCCATCTGCGAGGATGGGTCGCAAAAGGGCCCACCTGTGGGCGTTATTCCAGTGCTGCAACCCCAAGGCAAAGGCCAAGACAAGGAAGGACTTGGCCTCGGCCCAAGTCCTGGAAGGAGAGTGGCCTGAGGTGAGAGCAGCAGGGGGTTGGGCCCTTCAGATTGGCCCTCACCCAGCGAAGCATTGGGGCTGTGTTTCATTTTGTTAACATGGCTGTGGGCCCTGCCGGCCAGGACGTTTTGGCCTTAGTGGGCAGGATTGACCCCAGCAGTTTACCTTGTCAGAGGCTGTGCAGGGGCTGTGTGGAGGATGGGCAGGGGCCCCACAAGAAGGGAAACACTGGCTGGAGGAGTCCCTGGGGCACGTGGACTGAGCTATCGAGTCAGTCCTTGAAGCAGAAAGGCTAAGTCCTTAATGTCTCCCTTCTTCCAAAGAAAGGATATACTGGCTGGAGGAGTCTCTGGGGCATGAGGATCGAGCTAGAGAGTCAGTCCTTGAAGTAGAAAGGCTAAGGCCATTAATGTCTCCCATCTTACAAAGCACAGAGCACTGTGTCCAGTATTTTAATGACAGGTACCTACTGCTTACGTGTATGACGTACACCCTCATAGCTACACATGTCTACTACATGCCTCTTACAAGTGCTGGGCACTGTTCTGGGTGCTGAACATTCAGTATGTAGTAGGGGATATGTAGCGCAGGATTTTTTAATTTCTGCAAAGAAAAATAGAAGAACGTGTGGTTCAGTTTGAGCAAGTTCACCACGTGGATGCCCCACGTGCATGCAAATTGTGGTCAAATACATATAACATCAATTTAACATTTTAACCAGTTGATTGACTGGGTGGCTTCCATGGAGTCAGGCTACCAGATGTAGCCAGGCTACCAGGCTACCACATCTTCCCACTGGCCTTGGGGTGCCATCTGCCTTTTTTCCAGAGGAACACTCCAAAGCCTGGTGGCTTCCCTTGTTTCTTCACTCTCCCAGTGACTCTAGGTCACTGGTCTGTGTGTCATTTAAGAATCTCTTTATCCACTTTGTTGTTAGGTTTATGTTTTGGAAAGCTGCTCAGACGTCCCTGGGTCTTGAGAAGGCAGGCTTGGATTCTGGGTTCTCCCCTGCTGTGTGCCTGCCAGGTCGAGGTGGAGGCTGAAGGCCGGTCTGAGTTGTGGTGGTCTGTGTGGTCTTGGGGTCAGTGGACCCCCTCTTCTCTGGAGGGGCAAGGAGATCCTTTGTGTGGAGCCTGGAGAGACTTGACAGGGTCCCTCTTCACAGTCTCACTGTCTTTCATTTATGTTTGCATTTAGTTTCTCATTTAACTGTTTTCTAGGAGTTTCCAGCTCATAAACGAGAAATTGAAAGCCTTAAGGAGCTAATTCATAGGAAAGAGGAAGAAATAGCGATCCTCAAGGCAGAAAGAAACAACACCAGGGTCAGTAGGGGGATTCTCACGTGTTGACATTTGCCCTGCGGGGGTCACCGCTAGCCTCCATGTTGCTGTCTTTAAACTCTGTCTGATTTTCAAGTCATTTTTCACATCTTCCCACTGAGCAGACCAGGGTGGATCAGTTCGGGGTTCTCATACCTTGCTTCAAATTTATGATGAGAGCTAATGTAATTTTTGTCCATGCTACACTTTGTGTGGGATCTTAGTTCCCTGACCAGGGATTAAAACCCATGACCCCTGCAGAAGTGTGGAGTCTTAACTACTGGGCCCCTGGGGAAGTTCACTCTAACTTTCGACCAAACTGGTGGGATTCCGATGTGCCTTAGCATGTTTCTGGCTCTGGCGTGAGGCTGAGAGGGGTTATCGGCCCTGAATTTGAGCATGAGGTTGAAGGTGCTCCTTTGGCCCCACCCTGCAGCTTCTGCTGGAGCACCTGGAGTGCCTGGTTTCCCGGTATGCGCCATCCCTGCCACTGACGGCAGGCAAGCGGCAGTAAGACAAGGAAGAACTTGGCCTCGGCCCAAGTCCTGGAAGGAGAGTGGCCTGAGGTGAGAGCAGCAGGGGGCTGGGCCCGTCGGATTGGCCCTCACCCGGCGAAGCGTTGGGGTTGTGTTTCATTTGGTTAGCATGGCTGTGGGCCCTGCCGGCCGGGGTGTTTTGGCCTTAGTGGGCAGGATCGACCCCAGCAGTTTACCTTGTCAGAGGCTGTGCAGGGGCTGCGTGGAGGATGGGCGGGGGCCCCACAAGAAGGGAAACACTGGCTGGAGGATTCCCTGGGGCACGTGGACTGAGCTATCGAGTCAGTCCTTGAAGCAGAAAGGCTAAGTCCCTTAACGTCTCCCTTCTTCCAAAGAAAGGATATACTGGCTGGAGGAGTCTCTGGGGCCTGAGGATCGAGCTAGAGCGTCAGTCCTTGAAGTAGAAAGGCTAAGGCCATTAATGTCTCCCATCTTACAAAGCACAGAGCACTGTGTCCAGTATTTTAATGACGGGTACCTACTGCTTACGTGTATGACGTGCAGAAAGGCTAAGTCCCTTAACGTCTCCCTTCTTCCAAAGAAAGGATATACTGGCTGGAGGAGTCTCTGGGGCCTGAGGATCGAGCTAGAGAGTCAGTCCTTGAAGTAGAAAGGCTAAGGCCATTAATGTCTCCCATCTTACAAAGCACAGAGCACTATGTCCAGTATTTTAATGATGGGTACCTACTGCTTACGTGTATGACGTACACCCTCATAGCTACACATGTCTACTACATGCCTCTTACAAGTGCTGGGCACTGTTCTGGGTGCTGAACATTCAGTATGTAGTAGGGGATATGTAGTGCAGGATTTTTTAATTTCTGCAAAGAAAAATAGAAGAACGTGTGGTTCAGTTTGAGCAAGTTCACCACGTGGATGCCCCACGTGCATACAAATTGTGGTCAAATACATATAACATCAATTTAACATTTTAACCAGTTGATTGACTGGGTGGCTTCCATGGAGTCAGGCTAACAGATGGCCTTGGGGTGCCATCTGCCTTTTTCCCAGAGGAACACTCCAAAACCCGGTGGCTTCCCTTGTTTCTTCACTCTCCCCAGTGGCTCTGGGTCACTGGTCTGTGTGTCATTTAAGAATCTCTTTATCCACTTTGTTGTTAGGTTTATGTTTTGGAAAGCTGCTCAGACGTCCCTGGGTCTTGAGAAGGCAGGCTTGGATTCCGGGTTCTCCCCTGCTGCGTGCCTGCCAGGTCGAGGTGGAGGCTGAAGGCCGGTCTGAGTTGTGGTGGTCTGTGTGGTCTTGTGGTCAGTGGACCCCCTCTTATCTGGAGGGGCAAGGAGATCCTTTGTGTGGAGCCTGGAGAGACTTGACAGGGTCCCTCTTCACAGTCTCACTGTCTTTCATTTATGTTTGCATTTAGTTTCTCATTTAACTGTTTTCTAGGAGTTTCCAGCTCATAAACGAGAAACCGAAAGGCTTAAGGAGCTAATTCATAGGAAAGAGGAAGAAATAGCAATCCTCAAGGCGGAAAGAAACAACTCCAGGGTCAGTAGGGGGTTTCTCACGTGTTGACATTTGCCCTGCGGGGGTCACCGCTAGCCTCCGTGTTGCTGTCGTGAAACTCTGTCTGATTTTCAAGTCATTTTTCACATCTTCTCACTGAGCAGACCAGGGTGGATCAGTTCAGGGTTCTCATACCTTGCTTCAAATTTATGATGAGAGCTAATGTAATTTTTGTCCACGCTACACTTTGTGTGGGATCTTAGTTCCCTGACCAGGGATTAAAACCCATGACCCCTGCAGAAGTGTGGAGTCTTAACTACTGGGCCCCTGGGGAAGTCCACTCTAACTTTCGACCAAACTGTGGGATTCCGATGTGCCTTAGCATGTTTCCGGCTATAGAGTGAGGCTGAGAGGGGTTATCGGCCCTGAATTTGAGCATGAGGTTGAAGGTGCTCCTTTGGCCCCGCCCTGCAGCTGCTGCTGGAGCACCTGGAGTTCCTGGTTTCCCGGTGTGCACCATCCCTGCCGCTGATGGCAGGCAAGCGGCAGGCGCAGTCCCCAGCCGGCATGACCAGCGAGGTGGAGGTGTTCAGGGTGCTGAAATTGCTCTTTGAACACCACAAGGCCCTGGATGAGAAGGTACCAGCCCCCCGGCCGTCCTGGATTTGTACACTTGCTGCCTTGTTAGGTGGATGATGCACTTATTTATGTAACTAGTTGACTTTTGAGCTTCTTGAATTCTTGTATATACATTTTTTTTTTCTGTAAGAAGTCGGAGTTTTATATGGTTAGAAGGCGTTGCCTGTGTACATGCTCAGTCATGACTGATTCTTTGCAACCCTGTGGACTGTAGCCCACCACGTTCCTCTGTTCATGGGGCTTCCCAGGCATGAATACTGGAGTGGGTGGCCATCTTCTACTCCAGGGACTCTTCCCGACCCAGGGATCGATCCTGCCCTCTTGCATTGGCAGGCGGATTCTTTCTCACTGAGCCACCTGGGAAGCCCCCAGTTAAAAAGTATTAGTTGGCATGAATGTCTCGAGATTTATATATTCTGTATATCAACTTGCAGTTAAAACCTGGGTAATAGAATTAATTTGGATACCATTCTGTTCGCTCAAACTTAGAATTTAAAGCTGTTAACAACAGATTTTCTTGACGTTAAAATCAATGAGAGATATTAAAGGTATTCTATTACAGTATCCATGTATTCGGATGAGTATGCACTAAGAAGTGTACTAACGTATATGCACACATCAACACAGTGACTCGACCCCTTTTATTTGAGTTGAGAGCGTGATTATGAGTAGCACTCGAAAGGTGTGGTTTGTTAGAAGAATTAGGTGCCACACATAAAGAGGTAAGTTTGATCAGTCATCGTGTAATTTCAGTAAAGGTTTTGTCGTTTGAATCCTTTCATTTTAAAAAAGAATGAAGGCTGTAGTGGTGGGCATCAGATGTTCTTTCTTTCTGATTGAGGACCCGCCCCCCTGGGTTATTTGAATGACTAGCAATCTAACCTTGTGGCTCAGAGCTGCAGGATGTCTTCAGTACCCCTTTGTCCAGGAGAAGACTAATTCTGACTCTAATCACCTGGGGGTATCAGGATGGATAGCATCACCATGTATTTTCTTTTTATGTTGTGTTTTCAGTTTCGAGTTGAGTTTTTCCAGGTGGAGTTTTGCTGTCTTTACTTATTTCTTTATTCTGATTCAATTTTTTGGTTTATCCACATTTATCCAGTCAGGGCTTCCATGTAACATTTGGTTCAGTGCCTGATAGACTTGAGTTGCCCTGAATGTCGCTGACGAGATGTGGTCCTCTTGTGCCCACATGCAGACCCTGAAGGAGGACTGGGAGCGCGTGCAGCAAGCCAGCGTGCTGGCCAGCGTGGCCCAGGTGATGGAGAGTGACGAGGGCATGTCTGACGGAGAAGGCACCAGGGTCACCCTCTTCAGCTCAGCCACTCAGCTGTCGCCCAGCAGGTAGGCCGATGCCAAGACTCTTTCAGACCCTGAAGGAGCAGGACTGGGAGTGCGTGCAGCAAGCCAGCGTGGCCCAGGTGTTGGAGAGTGACGAGGGCGTGTCTGACGACGAGGGCGACAGGGTCACCCTCTTCAGCTTGGCCACTCAGCTGTCGCCCAGCAGGTAGGCCGATGCCAAGACTCTTAGTGTGACGCTGCACGAGCAGCTGGACGCCATCAACGAAGAGATCCGGTGGGTGATCCTGAACTCAGCTCCCCAGAAACTCGGTTTCTCTGAGGAGCTGCCTTCTCCTAGGGATGTCTGAGTGTTCCATTGTAAGAAACCTGACCTCAGGTCTGCTTCAAGAAGTTTCAGTTTGGAGATTGCCCTTGATTATAGAGCTCAATCAGCCAGGGCATTCTGTCCACAGTGTGGTGTCAGCACTCTGTGGGGGGGGGGGAAGGGGCATAGTGGGGTGCTCCCTGTCAGCTCTAAGCCCCAAGGTGGGTGAAGTGCCGAGGCGGTGTCCCCTGCGGCCTGTGCAACCTCCTGTGTCCCTCGGAGCCCCCCACGTTCTGGTGAAAAGCCACCTGGTGAAAGCTGGGGTTTGGGAGTTGGCAAATTCCCACTCAGATCTGCATTTTCCTTTTTAACTTAATACAGTGTGAAGATTGGCTTGTTGTAAGACAGTGGTCCAAGGACACATGCTTGAGTTTTTCTCATTTCCTCAGTATATTTAAGATGTCTTCTTTAGACACCGTCTTGGCAGTAATAACAATGTACAAAACGGGATAGAATCCAAAGGCCGGCCTCGTGGTGAGCAGGGGGCCTTGGGTCTGGGTGCAGCTGAGTGGCTGCGGGCCCCAAGGCCTCCCTGGTGCCACACCCGCACAGCTGTGCCCGTGTCCCGAGTCCACGTTCAGAGTGGCCTGAGGTCGATGACCCTGCACAGGACCAGGCAGAGCTGCTGCTCAGACTGTTCTCGTCACGTCAGCCCAGGCTGAGGTGCCCATTCCTGTCGACTGAGCGTGGGGGGCCGGGGGAAAGGCAGGGGGTGAACGGGACAACCAGCAAACACAGCTGGTGCCGCCTGCCCATTTGACGCCAAGACAGACGGCTTTGTGGGCCATGTTTGAGCACATACAAGCTCAGAAAAATGATCGTTCCACGTCCCCGCAGGAGGTATGGAATGGTTATATATTAATATTTTTATTTTTACAGCAAGTTGTCATGTACAAGTGATTTTTCCTTATGCAACAAGTTGACTTGATGTAAATGGTAGATTCTGTCCATCAACTTGTTATCAACAGTGAAAAACTTTCAAGATGTATAAGTAGAAGTGAAGCTGGAGAGTTTACTTCCTGTAAAGATCTTGTATTTTACTTTGAAAATCATCATATTTGCATAATTGTGTATTTAAACCGCTATATAAAATCATCCACGACACATTAGGGGAGAAGAGCAGAAACCATGAATTCTAGGTTAGTGCAGCACATTGACATGAATCCAGAAAGTCACACAAAGCTGGTGCAGAACTTCATCAAGTGATGCATCTGTACATATACAACCTTAAAAAAAAAAAAAAGGATCAACTCAGCAATTCATCTGGTCTGGAGACTTGTGTTTAGAAACTCGAGCTTGTTCGTGAATTGCTGTTTTGATTGTACCGAGTTCCCGATTCCCAGTGGAAAAGACTTGAGGCACTGACGTGCATCTCTGTCCTGAGAGCAGGGGAGGTAAAAGTTGTCAACATCAGGTATCTGCTGACAGGAAGAGAGTCGCCACCAGGGCCCCTTCAGAATGTTAGAGAAAATAAGTGAAATCAAGCGTGAATGATCAGGGGCCAGTTTGTAAGACTCAATGCTAAGTTAGTTCTAAGTTTGAGAATATTCAAAAGAGGAAAAGTCGAACCTTTTGGCTGAGATGTTAATTGAGCAACTGTTTCTGGAATTTGCTAATTATGACACAGAATGCTAG
This sequence comes from Cephalophus harveyi, assembly GCA_006410635.1. Classification (NCBI taxonomy): domain Eukaryota; kingdom Metazoa; phylum Chordata; class Mammalia; order Artiodactyla; family Bovidae; genus Cephalophus; species Cephalophus harveyi. The sequence continues at coordinate 46,849 of SJYT01058206.1, read as the reverse complement.
CCCAAATTTGTTGTCTGGACACGTTCCTGTGCTGACAGAGGCAGGTGACGGGTTTTATTCTATTTCAGGTTGATGGAAGAGAAGAAGAACATGGAGCAGCGGGCCAAGGAGACTGAGAGCAGGGAGGGCAGGGGGAGCTCAAGGAGCCTCTGCCGTTTTAAATCTGTGAGCTCCCTCAACCTGCATGCCGGCTCCTCAGGTGCCGGCTCCTGCCCACCCCTGCCCAAGCCCAGAAGGAGGCGGCACAGCCCGGCGCGGGAGGGAGACCGACTGGGCATCATGACTCTGGTATGTATCTGCCTCCTCCCTGCCGCATCCTTCCCCCAGGACACGGGTTTTCTTTATTTTGTTTGTTTTTTGTTTTTTCTCTTTTTACTGAGAAGAAAATCAGGTACATTTGCTACACTCAGAGGTCTAAAAGTTTTTAAACTGCCTAGTCTTTAATCATTCCACAGTGGCACAGTGACAAATTAGTCTTGATATTTGGACCACGGGCTTAGCCCGTCATCATGAACTCAATCAGAGCCTGCCTCTGTAACGCTGAGCCTGGCCTGTGCTGGGCACAGCAGCTGCAGGGAAGTTTCTGTTCTCAGGGAGCAGACAGCTTCCTGAAAGTAACCATAGGCAGCTCTCATGGCGTGGGAAAGCCGTGCAGCACATTTTCCACTGGGGCTGCCTGGCTGCAGGGCATGCGGTGGGAACAAAACCAAGAATCTACACTGGTCTGCTTGCTGATGGACCTGGCCGCGTGCTCCGGCCAGCTCTGCGTGTGAAACCAGGTTAAAGCCTGGTGCCCCAGGGTCCTAGGGAAGACGTGGGCTGCCTCAGTTTTCTGAGTCTAAAACTGGGATGATGACCCAGGGCTTTTGGCGACAGAGTGTGCGGCTCTAAAGCACATGTTCCAGCTTTCTTGCGTGTTTAGCTTGGGCTTTGTGAGTGCATTGCTGTTTACCCTGTGAAATCACGTGTACAACACACTGCTGTGTAATTGGACTTGTATTATCTCTTTTTTCTGTGACCACCCATTTCATATTAGCTGCATGGTTAGTCAGCTTATAATTAAATTAACCGTGAATCATTTTAGTGGCCTGTGAAGTAACTAGTCCATTTTGTGGTCTTTTGCCACACTGTTTTTACAATTTGCATCATTGGCTAATTAGTTGATATTTAAAATTCTCTGAGGATTTCTCTGTGGTTTCATGCTTGATTTCTTTCCGAGTATTAGTTAAAGAACAGTCCTGTATGTTTTCCTTGCTGTTGGAGTTCTGTGACAGTGTGTCAGCTTTCATCATTGGTTTTGATTTCCTGTCTCATCCTGTTGTCTGCTTAGTCGTCATCAATCCAGACCCCTCCCCCACTGCCCCCGAGGCTGTAGTTTACCCATCCATCTCCCCTCCCCCATCCCCCCACTTGCTCCTGTCTCTTATACACATCTGGTTTTCTTTATTTTGTTTGTTTTTTGTTTTTTCTCTTTTTACTGAGAAGAAAATCAGGTACATTTGCTACGCTCAGAGGTCTAAAATTTTTTAAACTGCCTAGTCTTTAATCATTCCACAGTGGCACAGTGACAAATTAGTCTTGATATTTGGACCACGGGCTTAGCCCGTCATCATGAACTCAATCAGAGCCTGCCTCTGTAACGCTGAGCCTGGCCTGTGCTGGGCACAGCAGCTGCAGGGAAGTTTCTGTTCTCAGGGAGCAGACAGCTTCCTGAAAGTAACCATAGGCAGCTCTCATGGCGTGGGAAAGCCGTGCAGCACATTTTCCACTGGGGCTGCCTGGCTGCAGGGCATGCGGTGGGAACAAAACCAAGAATCTACACTGGTCTGCTTGCTGATGGACCTGGCCGCGTGCTCCAGCCAGCTCTGCGTGTGAAACCAGGTTAAAGCCTGGTGCCCCAGGGTCCTAGGGAAGACGTGGGCTGCCTCAGTTTTCTGAGTCTAAAACTGGGATGATGACCCAGGGCTTTTGGCGACAGAGTGTGCGGCTCTAAAGCACATGTTCCAGCTTTCTTGCATGTTTAGCTTGGGCTTTGTGAGTGCATTGCTGTTTACCCTGTGAAATCACGTGTACAACACACTGCTGTGTAATTGGACTTGTATTATCTCTTTTTTCTGTGACCACCCATTTCATATTAGCTGCATGGTTAGTCAGCTTATAATTAAATTAACCGTGAATCATTTTAGCGGCCTGTGAAGTAACTAGTCCATTTTGTGGTCTTTTGCCACACTGTTTTTACAATTTGCATCATTGGCTAATTAGTTGATATTTAAAATTCTCTGAGGATTTCTCTGTGGTTTCATGCTTGATTTCTTTCCGAGTATTAGTTAAAGAACAGTCCTGTATGTTTTCCTTGCTGTTGGAGTTCTGTGACAGTGTGTCAGCTTTCATCATTGGTTTTGATTTCCTGTCTCATCCTGTTGTCTGCTTAGTCGTCATCAATCCAGACCCCTCCCCCCCCCCCCCCGAGGCTGTAGTTTACCCATCCATCTCCCCTCCCCCGTCCCCCCACTTGCTCTGGTCACGGCCGTGCTGTGGTCCACAGCGTGTGTCCCCTTAGTCGGGTTTGTGCTTTGTCTTCATGTCTCATTAAATGCTGTTTTTCCCCCATAGCAGTAAGTTGAATTGGTGTATCACTATGCAGTTACAGGAGAAGGCAATGGCAACCCACTCCAGTACTCTTGCCTGGAAAATCCCATGGACGGAGGAGCCTGGTAGGCTGCAGTCCATGGGGTCGCACATAGTCGGCACAACTGAAGCGACTTAGCAGCAGCAGCACGCAGTTACAAGCATAATGTAGATGGATCCTCAGCTGCATATCATGTGTAATTCATAAATGAAATTGTGCTGCCATAAAGAAATGATCCTCTTAAGTGTAGATTTAATGGAGTTTTAGATATGCCGATGACACCACCCTTATGGCAGAAAGTGAAGAGGAACTAGAAAGCCTCTTGATGAAAGTGAAAGAGGAGAGTGAAGAAGTTGGCTTAAAGCTCACCATTCAGAAAACGAAGATCATGGCATCTGGTCCCATCACTTCATGGGAAATAGATGGGGAAACAGTGGAAACAGTGTCAGACTTTATTTTTTGGGGCTCCAAAATCACTGCAGATTGTGATTGCAGCCATGAAATTAAAAGACGCTTACTCCTTGGAAGGAAAGTGATGACCAACCTAGATAGCGTATTAAAAAGCAGAGAGATTACGTTGCCAACAGAGGTCCGTCTAGTCAAGGCGATGGTTTTTCCAGTTGTCATGTATGGATATGAAAGTTGGACTGTGAAGAAAGCTGAGCGGCGAAGAATTGATGCTTTTGAGCTGTGGTGTTGGAGAAGACTCTTGAGAGTGAGTCCCTTGGACTGCAATGAGGTGCAACCAGTCCATCCTAAAGGAGATCAGTCCTGGGTGTTCATTGGAAGGACTGACGCTAAAGCTGAAACTCCAGTACTCTGGCCACCTCATGTGAAGAGTTGACTCATTGGAAAAGACTCTGATGCTGGGAGGGATTGGGGGCAAGAGGAGAAGGGGACGACAGAGGATGAGATGGCTGGATGGCATCACCGACTCGATGGACGTGAGTTTGGTTGAACTCCGAGAGTTGGTGATGGATGGGAAGGCCTGGCGTGCTGCGATTCATGGGGTCGCAAAGAGTCGGACACGACTGAGTGACTGAACTGAACTGATCTGAACTGAACTGACACAATCCCCTTTCTGTGTTGGTGCTTTTATTTAAGACTGCAAATCTCATCAGGTTTTGCACAGTTAATGTCTCTATTAGACTCTTTAGAAAAGTATCTTTTACGGTTAATAAAATGTAAAGACTGCACCTGCTATTATGCTGGCTTTCATTCTTACATGTTTTCACAGGGAACTTGCTTTAATGAATTTATTCTGAGAAGTTTGAAATCAAATTCTATGTCAGGATTTTACATGAATGTCCAATAGGTGGTTAGATTTGTTCAATGTTAAAATAGGTATTATGGTAACTTCCTCATCAGTTAAATTATTAATTTAAAATATAACATGTTTTTTATTAAGAGAAACTAACTTACAGAGAAACAGACCACTGTTAAGGCCCTTTGTTGTACAGAATGCTGTGCTTTAATAAATCATGATGTTGTAATAGAATTGTATCTTCCTGAGTAATAATTTATAGTGTTTTTCTAGTAAATCTTGAATAGCTTATTTAACTTCTGTGGTCAAAAAAATGTTCTGTTTCCAGTCACGTGTTCTCTAAATCTTCATGTCACTTACATGTTTGCCATCATTTTTGCTTTCCTATATTTGCCTATACTGATGCTTGAAATTTTAGCTTCAAAGTCGCAATAAATCTGGTTTCTCTTCATTTCTTTGCATGCATCTATCAGCCTAGTGATTTAAGGAAGCAGCGTCGAAAGGTAAACGATTTAGTAATTTACCAGGCCTTTGTTTCTCTGTGAAGTATTAAAGAGTCCTTATTGTTGAACGTGAATGAACACTGTGTGGTTATGTCCTGGTGAATAATCGACGTTTTAATGGAAGTAATAAAACTCACCCACCACTTAAAACGTGGTGATGGTTCTGTTGGAAGTAGGTCATTCGTAAAATGTGCTGATGGTTCTCTTGGAAATAGGTCATTCGTTGGGACAGTTGTAACAGTTTGCCTTTCTCCCACTTGTTTGCCTTCTGATCATCTCGTGCTTGTCTATAATAGACATAGTATTATTTATTATTTTTAAAATTTTCTTTCCTTATTTTTTTGGCCATGCTGCACAGCTTATGGGATCTTAGTTCCCCAACCAGGGATCAGACCAGTGTCCCGGCAGTGAACGTGCCAAGTCTTAACCTCTGGACCACCATGGAATTTCCACTTAGTGTTTTCTTATAAGAAATGACTGAATCAGAGCCATAGATGTTAGATTTGCGGGAAGCCAATTTAATGATGGTGGGTAGCCGTGTGCAGGAGACTCTGTGCCGGGCACGTGCTTTCCGAGTCTGTCATCTCATCCCCAGGTGAAGTCCAGGCTGCTGCTGTGCCCATTCAGCAGACATAGACACTGAGGCTTAGCGAGGCCGGGCACCCTGCCCAGGCTCTCACACCCAGCAGCGTGGTGCGGACTGGTCTGATCAGAGCCTGGACACTTGACCGTGGTGCCGTCCAGCCCGCTTTCCTCTAGAGGCTCTCGTGTCCATCACGGCATCCCTGATGGAGGGAGCATCAGGAGGGAGCTCGCTGCCTCTCCCCTCGGGTCACTTGGATGAGCCCCTGTTGTTGGAGTCCAGTGCCCCAAGGGCTGGCCTTCCTTGTCCCTCTCCTGCTCCCAGCCCGCTGACCGAGCACTCCTGGGCCTTCCCACAGGACTGGGTCGGCCTGCGCTCCAGTTCAGGCAGCTCAGTGCCTGGGAGCCCTTCTGCTGGGTATAGCAGAGCAGCATCATCTCCCTGGGGTTGGTGACCTGGGTGTGCCGCTTGCCCGCTCTGTGGCCTGCTTTGCCCTCCTGTTAAGTGGACTTGGCGCTGCCCATCCTGACCACGTGGGCACCAGTGGGGCAGATCCCATCCTGGGGGAGGGCGGCCAGGCTGCGGACCCAGAGGCCTTCCTCAGGAGGAGGCTCGGGGTAAGGGGCTGCCATGGTCCCTGACCTTGAGGCAGGTGTTTGTCTCCACTGAGTCCATAGTCAGCCCAGGTGTGTCACTTCCCTGCTCTGTTCGTTGTTTTCTGATTTTTAGAAATGCTTATTTTAGCTTGAATTTGAGATCGATCCCTGTTCAGTTCCATGTGGATAATTTCTAGCCTTTGTAGCCTTCTGTTGTCTGAGGGTTCTCGTTAGAGCTCAGGGGAGGGTGCCCAGTTCATCCAGCTGCTGTTAAACGAGTTCAGCTGTATTTTGCACTAACTCACTTTGTTGTCACCAAGCTCCTGTGGAGCTGCACGGGATCAGGATTCTTTACAGAATCCCACTGAAAAGGCACAGGTGAGTTGGTGAAAACAACGCACTCATTGTTTATAAAAATACATGCCATGCATGTCTCCTAAAACTTCCCCTGGCTTAACCACACACCCAGATGTATCAGTGAGACCTGTCTGGACCCTGAGGGGTTAATCTTGCTGCCCATCCTGACCACGTGGGCACCAGTGGGGCGGATCCCATCCTGGGGGAGGGAGGCCAGGCTGCGGACCCAGAGGCCTTCCTCAGGAGGAGGCCCGGGGTAAGGGGCTGCCGTGGTCCCTGACCTTGAGGCAGGTGTTTGTCTCCACTGAGTCCATAGTCAGCCCAGGTGTGTCACTTCCCTGCTCTGTTCGTTGTTTTCTGATTTTTCGGAATGCTTATTTTAGCTTGAATTTGAGATCAATCCCTGTTCAGTTCCATGTGGATAATTTCTAGCCTTTGTAGCCTTCTGTTGTCTGAGGGTTCTCGTTAGAGCTCAGGGGAGGGTGCCCAGTTTATCCAGCTGCTGTTAAACGAGTTCAGCTGTATTTTGCACTGACTCACTTTGTTGTCACCAAGCTCCTGTGGAGCTGCACGGGATCAGGATTCTTTACAGAATCCCACTGAAAAGGCACAGGTGAGTTGGTTAAAACAATGCACTCATTGTTTATAAAAATACATGCCATGCATGTCTCCTAAAACTTCCCCTGGCTTAACCACACACCCAGATGTATCAGTGAGGCCTGTCTGGACCCTGAGGGGTTAATCTGTTCCCTACACTGTCCTTCCTGTCCTCACACCCAGGACCAGCAGAAAAGCTGGGAGTCCAGGAGACATCACCTTCTTTTTGCATTTTCAATTAGTTTATTTGTTAATTGAAAGATAATTGCTTTACAGAATTTTCTTTTCTGTCAAACCTCAACATGAATCAGCCATAGGTACCCATATATCTCCTCCCTTTTGAACCTCCCACCCCTCTAGGGTGATACAAGATCATCTCTTAGTGAAGACCTGGGGGTGCTTTATGGAAACCACTCTGAGCGAATGACACTCAAAGTGCGTGAAAGTACTTGAGTGGGTAGCCCCCAGTCTGTATGGTACCGAGAAATAGGATCCAGGCGCATGGTGCTCGCGTGGAGGGTTTAGTTACCTTTTCTGTGTTTCTCTTGTTGTCATGGGTTCCTGTAACCTGCATCATCTCTACAAATGATCTTGGGTGGTGGCACAAGCTGTATCTTTTTTTTCTTCAAACAAAGGTCTGGACGGCTTTGCTGCGAGGTTTCTTACTCTAGCTGTGGTGCTTCTGAGCAACATCTGGCGATGAGCACAGTCCTTTCATCAGGGCGGTTCATGCCATGCAGGGTTCACGGGGCTGGCGTCGCTCTGCTGTCCTGCCCGGCAGGGCCATCTGGTCGTTGGATTCCAGGGAGGGTGGAGCCCGGCTGCAGGGAGGCTCCCATCCAGGGTCTCTGCACTCAATCAGATGCTCTCGCTGCCCCATAGCCCCGCTTCTCTTGACCAAGACAGTCGTTTCAGGTGGCATTAAGTTAGAACAAGGGTTTTTTTTGTAATTGTGGGAAAGCATAGCTAATAGATTTTCAAATAAGTTTCTGATTTTCAAATAAGGCCTGCATGATTGCCATTTTCAAAACAGTCTATTGTTAGCCAATGCTACACTTACCTCACTCCCTCAGCTGCCAGCTTCACAGGAAGAGGTAGAAGATGGCGAGACTGCTACACAATGTGACACCTCGACTCCTGCTCCACCACGGTCCCTTCGGCTGGACCGCCTGCACATGGGTTCGCTGCGCACAGCCACCCACGAGGACATCAGGGACGCCCGCAAATAAGCGGCCTGTGTGTGCGTCGTCAGTTTCAGGAGCCTTGCACCTCTTGTCTTGAAAGAGTTGCAAGGATGATTTTAAAGGAATACCATTGGTTTCAGTGCCTGTGTTTAGCGGTGAACTTCAGGTTCTGGGGAAGAAGAGCTCAGTGACCTCAATGATTTTAGAAAATGTCCTCTGGAGATTGACTCCTGTGGGAGCTTTCTTCCTGCTCTTGCTAGAGGTCTGCCCAGCCTGGGGCACATTCCTGACGGTGATGTCCCGTGCCTCTTTGGTTCTCTTTTGAGGGTCCCTCCCTTTTTCCTCAAGTTCTTCTCTCAGGAGACTTTGTCCTCTCCTGTGACTGACATTGTCCTCATTCATACCACCACTTGGGCTCCCGTCCTGAGCCAGGCAGCACTTGATGGAGGGCATGTGTGGTCAAATGACCAGCAGCCTTGCATGGTGACCATCACTCTCCTGCCTCGGCCAGGGATGGTCACCCTGTGGGAGGCAGGGGAAACCGCCCAGAGATGGGAAGCTCACCTTCTCCTGGAGTGTCATCACCTGCCGAGCAGCGACCCTGAGGGAGGGTCGGGACGCCCTCTGCACAGGTTGGCCTGGAGTGAAGCCCTCCTCGGGGGAGAGCTCGAGGCAGAGAATCTCAACTTCCCGGGGTGGTTGTCTGTGTCTGGGAGCCTGCGTTGCTAGTGTGGAGCGTGTTGGGTGAAGGAGACTCCACTGTCTGCTGCGAGGTGGAGGTGCGGGTGTTGCTGGGTGCCCGTTTCTCTCGGTAGCTCTTGTGGAGGGGTGTGTGTTTGCACGAGGTTGCCATTTAAAGGTCGTTTTCTCTCCCCAAAGCTCGACAGGCTCTGAGGACAGCCCCGAGAACAACCCCAGCAGCAGGACCAGCAGGCAGGACTTGCTCCATAAAGCCCCGAAGAAGAAGGGCATCAAGTCGTCCATCCACCGCTTATTCCTCAAGAAGGAAAAGGGCCGGCCTGAACACCCCGGCCAGGAGGCGTTAGGACCAGGTGGGTGCTTCACCGTTCAGAGGGAGGAGGGCCTGCAGGCATGTCCCTTCTGTGTCTCCCCCGTTGTCCCCACAAGACACCTGTCACTCACGCTGGGGCTCCTCTGGGAGCAGGAGCGGAGGAGGCATCTGTCTTCTCAGTGGGTCTGAGATGATCGGATGAGTTAGTGAGTGGATGGGTGGATGGATGGATGGATTGCTTAGTGAGTGGATGGATGGATGAAGAGATGGCTGGCTGGATGGGTGGATGAATGGAGCATGGAATGAATACAGCAGATGATTGTACTCCAATGCTAGAAACATATTCTATGAATTTGATTGAATAGGAGCTGGGCAATGATTGTTTCCTCCTAACAGTGACACGTGTTTGGAAACGGCCTAAGTGCCCATCAGTGAGGGGTGAAGTACAATCTGTGGACACCCCACAATGAACAGCCCGCCCTCCTTCCTGCCACCTTCCCCAGGAGCTCATCATGGGTTCGGCCCATGCCCCCCCATCCCACCCCACAGCCAGGCAGGTCCTCCTGGGTTCCCCTCATCACACAAGGTTATCATTAGGCCCTCATCTCGCTTGGCTTCCTCTCCTTGAGGACAGGGTATGTTCCTGCCTCTTCAGCCACAAATGTGTGAGTCTGGTTTGTGCTGGGTGTGGATTCACAGGGGGAAGTACAGCAGATGTGG
>SJYT01058206.1:6585-36718 GCA_006410635.1 Cephalophus harveyi | reverse complement strand
ACGGCCTGATGCTGGGGGAAGGTCTGATGCTGGACGAGGGCCTGTTGCTGACTAGTTCCTGATGCTGGGGGAGGGTCTCATGCTCAATTAGGGTCTGACACTCGGTGAGGGTCTGATGCTGGGGGAGGGCCTGATGCTGGAGTAGGACCTGATGCTGGACTAAGGCCTGATGCTGGGGGAATGTCTGACGCTGGAGGAGGACCTGATGCTTGGGAAAGGCCTGATGCTGGGGGAAGGTCTGATGCTGAATTACGGCCTGATGCTGGGGGAAGGTCTGATTCTGGACTAGGGCCTGATGCTGGGGGGCAAATCTGAGCAGAACTAGGGCCTGACACTGGGGGAAGGTCTGATGATGGTGGACAGCCTGCTCTCAGATGTACATGGAATTGAGGATAAATCTCTATGAGAAATCTTTTCTTCATACTTTCCTGACCACCTTGCTATGTTCTTTTTAACCTAAAGATAATTTTGTGCAATATCGCTTGACTTCTGCCATACATCAATCTGAATTACCTGTAGGTGTACATATGTCCCTTCCCTCTTGAATCTCCCTCCCACCTTCCCTTACTACGTTATTGTTTCTATGGATATATGAATCATAGGTTGTTGACTAAAATAACATGAAAAGCTCCCCCACACAAGTGTGCACACGCACACTCCCTAGTGCATCCTTCGGGTCCGCGTCAGGGTTGCCCTCGGCTCCCCCGCCCTGGGACCGACGGGGAGCCTCGACACCTGCACTTTGTTCCCACCCTCGGCCCGCTGCCCGCGCCTCAGCAGCAGAGGGGCCCTGTCCCCGCAGATGCTGAAGTGATGGAGCCTCTTGTTTCCGGAGCCACGGGCATGAACACACTGTCGGTTGTCCTCTGGGACACTATGTTTCCGCCTTTTGGACTTTCCATTGGATCCGTCCATTTCTCTTAACACAATGTCCGTGTGATGACTTGGGCTCCCATTACCAGCTCTGGTCTGTTCTCAGTGAAAGTACAACTTATCCTCTGCACTCTTGATTGGCCCTGGGAAATTTTGCTTCAGTACTTTATTGAAAGAAAGTAATAAATAATCCTGTGATAAAAATAGTTCAAAAGTAGACTGTACATACTTTGTCACATATTCGAGAAGTTCACAAGAGATTAATAGGAAAATAGAATGATAACAATGAATTGTACAAGTAAATTAAAAGTGGAACAGAGATACCAGCTGCATAATAAATATCGCACCGTGACCTGAACACATCTCTTGCTGGCTTTTTTCATGTGCCGCTGAAAAAGTAAAAGTTACATATGAGACTTATCCAATCCAGACTGGCTATGTCATCACAATCTAAAAATGTACGCCAAGGTCCATTCTTTAAACATGTTTACAAACAGAGGTAAAAAGATGATTTACATAAAAATAAGGCCTTTGTCAGAGCTGCACTCGGCTGTCTGTCTGGGAAGTGGCACCTTCACTGTCCAGCTCCATGGCTCTGCAGCGGGTGCAGGGCATCGCGATCGGTCCCTGAAGCATCTCACCGGAGAGGAGGGATTTCCATTCTTTAAACATGTTTACAAACAGAGGTAAAAAGATGATTTACATAAAAATAAGGCCTTTGTCAGAGCTGCACTCGGCTGTCTGTCTGGGAAGTGGCACCTTCACTGTCCAGCTCCATGGCTCTGCAGCGGGTGCAGGGCATCGCGATCGGTCCCTGAAGCATCTCACCGGAGAGGAGGGATGCGGGTCCACAGAGACTAGGTTACAGGAGAGATTTTTGTAGTCTTCTTCTAGTCATCCTTTCAGCTCAAATTTCATTAGAAGCTCACATTTAACACTCAGTACTTTTAAATCACTTCTTACTTTACTGAAACAAAGCAATAAATAATCCTGTGATAAAAAAATAGTTCAAAAGTAGACTGTGATTAATAGGAAAATAGAATGATAACAATGAATTGTACAAGTAAATTAAAAGTGAAACCGAGATACCAGCTGCATAATAAATATCACACCGTGACCTGAACAAATCTCTTGCTGGCTTTTTTCATGTGCCGCTGAAAAAGTAAAAGTTACATTTGAGACTTATCCAGTCCAGAATGGCTATGTCATCACAATCTAAAAATGTATGCCTAGGTCCATTCTTTAAACATGTTTACAAACAGAGGTGAAAAGATGATTTACATAAAAATAAGGCCTTTGTCAGAGCTGCACTCCGCTGTCTGTCTGGGAAGTGGCACCTTCACTGTCCAGCTCCATGGCTCCACAGCGGGTGTAGGGCATCGCGATCGGTCCCCGAAGCATCTCACCGGAGAGGAGGGATCCGGGTCCACAGAGAGATTTTCATAGTCTTCTTCTAGTCATCCTTTCAGCCCAAATTTCATTAGAAGCTCACATTTAACACTCAGTACTTTTAAATCACTTCATGCTGCAGACAAAAAGCATTTCTTCCTAGAAAAAGTAGTTTAGGCCAGTCGTTAAAATCCAACAACAATTGGTTGAAATTAAGTTTGCTTATCTCCGAGTGATTGTTGGAGAGCTTGGTTACATTCTGGAAGGATAATGCACACTGTGTCATGATGATTTTACAATCGCAGGAAAACCCCTTCTCTCATGGTTTAACAAACAAGAATAATTACAAGAAATGCGTCATTTACAAAAGCCCTATACTTATTCATAGGATTTATTCAGACAAGCACTACAGTACATTCATTTGAAAGACTAAAATCAGGTATCAGAACATGAATTGATCTGAAAGGATATTTATAGTCAGAATATACAAGAAAAAGTAATAATAGAAATGAAGTCATAAGTTTACATAAATATAAGAAACATTAAAGTATTTTCTCTATGGAATTCATGAATTTTTCACTAATTAAAAACCCTGTAATAAAATATCTTCAGGTCCATGTAACAAGTATTAACAGAGTAAAGATTGCATCGAGTTCAAAATGTAGTCTTGTTCGTATACTGGACGCTGTATAAACATCCGGAGCATTAGTGCAGGTAAACTGGAAACACACAGATGAATCAGTCCTGGGACGGTAGCTGGTGCCCGAGCCCCTGCCCCTCCAGACACCCCCTCCACCCCATTCGGGGCTTCAGCTGCTTTGAGAATTCAGAGAAACATGGAAGACCAAGCAGATCAAGGAGAGAACTCTGTGGCTGACTTTATTCTGACATATAGCTAAAAGCTGCTGGTAAAAAAACCTCAAAAGCCCAATCCAGCTTTCTAATTGAGATGTGACCAGGACAGAGCAGACAGCTTCCTGCCCTCAGAGCAGCTCGAGTAGGGCTGGGCCCCCAGGCTGGACCCACCAGAGGCCCACCCAGAGCGGCACCTGCAAGGGAGGGTGGCCCCTCCGCGGCGGCCAAGCCCCAGATGCCAGTGCACCTCCGTGTGAAACGCTGGCCTTCTCACGGAGAGGCCCAGGGCAGGGCAGCCTGGTGAACCCTGACTCTCTGGGCCCTGCTCCCTCCGAGAACGTGCACGCAGGGTGAGGCTGGCAGCACCGCTGCCGTGAGAGGGACACCCATGTGTGCGGACGCGAGAGAGCCTCGGCCGTGCTCTCACCACTCCGGCGGCAGCGGGGCGCCAGGATCACGTTCTCTGCTGCTGAGGGCTCCCTGGGCTGATATCCGGAGACCCGCTGACCCTCCACTCCCGGGGCGTGGGCTCCATGCTCCCGCGGGACCAGGCCGGCCTGTACTCACCCCGAAGCTCAGCAGGAGCAAGTCCTGACTGTAGCGGAATCCAGCCTCTGCATTCCCACCACGCTGCCCGGTCCCATGAGTGCAGGAGGAAGCGAGGAAACACAGAGTGTGGTTTGTCATAACATCACAAGGGGCACGAGGACACACACACACGCGCAGCAGTGCCCACTCCTACTGAGGGTCTGGGGAAACTTCTTGAGGGTGGATGAGCCAGAGAGAGTGAGCCTGGGGGCTGCCACGTGGGGGTCCCTGCCACCCGGGGGGAGGGGGGAGGGCGGTCACACTAGAGCAGCAAAGGGCACATTCGATGACAGAAACGCCATCATGGGGACAGCTACTCCCAGTGAGCAGCTGCCAGTCTCTCATTGACTTCCAGATTCACAGGGCTGCTGGACCTCTCTTCCAGCCCTCACAGGATCTGTGAGATGGGACATGGGGAGGGACTGGCTACTTGCGGGTCAGAGGCCGGGCACCAGTGGCCTGGAGCCCCGCGATCTGCTGTCCTGGGGGCCGGGCCACTCTCCCCAGGCCGCTTCAGGGAGGGCAGAGCACGGGGCTGATCTAAGAAAGCGGAAACTCAGTCTCAGCCTACCTCGGAAATTTCACCACTAGCTTTGTTTTCTCATCACAACACAGGCTGTACGGCCCAATGGGTCAGCTCTGACCCCCAACCCCTGCTCCAAGTTGACTGAGAAATCTCCATAACCCCCTAGCAGAAACCCGCTGCTTCCAGTTCAACGTTTTCCATCTTCCCCTGGGCCCACCAGGAACACATCTGATGAGTCTCTGGCCAGGGTTCCAGAGAAGGCTGAAGACAGTGGGGCTGTTGATGGAGCAGGCCACCTGTCCAAGCCCTTCTGATCCTAAGAGCCCCGGACACCTGCTGCACTGTGACTTCAAAAGCCATGGAAAAAACCCAGTGACACGGTTCATGCCCTGCCTATCTCACGCGGTTTGTAAAAGGTCACCTCCAATATAGTATATTCCCAACACCTCTCTCTAGGATTGCTTCTAATTTATCTAAACTCTAATGTCTACCTCACCATGTGCATCTGACAGGGAAATGTTGGATTTATAATGAGGAGAAGGGAAAATAAAAAAGCAAGCAGTTAGACCCTTCACTTGACTGAAAGCTAAGCTACAGTTAAGATTTGTAAAAATGAGCTGCATACTCCTTGGAAGAAAAATGCTGTTTCAAAAAGGAGAGAGGCACTGGGTCCCCTCGACCCCTGGTTAAGCATATTATTGAGTTCTGGCAAAGAGGCAATGCAGCTTCCCCGTAAGCCCCTTCACTGAAATTGTCCAGCTTAGCACAGGCTTTACCTAAATGTACTTTGCTCTGTGAGAGCAAGTGAGAACAAAGCTTATAAATCTACTCATGAGAAGGGCTAATAACAGGAAAAAAAATGGCACCAAAGAGACCCTCCAGGCCCCGCTCTCACAGGGTGAGCGCACACTCCCTCTGGGAACCCCCAGTGTGGCGGGCACAGCCAACTGTGGAGAAAGCATCCAGGGAGACACCCCTGTCACAGATGGGACACTGGTGCGGGGGGTGGGGGGCGGCGCACAAGGCATCTCCTGAGCCCCAGAGCCTGACCCCGGCCCAGGCTGTCTGGCTGTCTATCTTGCCATCAAGTGGGGACACAGTGGCCCTGAACACCCAGCCTGAACTAGCAGCGTTCTCTGGCAGAGAGGCTGTCAGAGAGCAAACCAGAGCTGAGTGTGAAAGGGCAACTGCCAGGCCATGGCCCAGCCGAACTCGGGGGAGGACCTCTCCCGGCCTCAGCTTCTTCCTTCACCCCATCAACTGACAGTGTGCAAGGGACCGACGATGGTGGGACGGGGAGGACAGGAAGGTGGACACTGCTGTCACTGAAAATGGACTCAGCCATCCTCCCAGTGTGGAAAGTCATTAAGGGGCAACTGCCGTGGCCTGAGAGCAACTCTACTGTTTTACGAAAGAGGTCTTGAATGCGTCAGCCACACACACATCTCTACAAGCATGGATGTCAATCTAATGCTCTGAGAACACACATGTGTCTCGGTTTTATTAGTTGGAAGAATATGCTAATATTCAACCAGACAAGAACTTGAAAGAAAAAAAAGCATGACTGTTAAACGTTTATAAACAGGTGTTAGGATTCACTGTAGAGCACTGACCCTTGGGCATGCAATGGCACTAAAGAGCCCTGTAACCTGGGAAGCAGGCCATTCCAGCTCATCCACATTCTAGCCCAGGGCTTAACATGCCGCCCAACCTGTCACCTACTGTCTGGCTGCATCTTCTTTGGCTGCACCGAGGGTGAGGGCAGAGGGGACGGACCTGGAAGTTTGTGGGCAGAGTCTCTGGGCACCCAGCAGCTAAGCCACGGACATCCTTTGGTCTGAATTTTTTCCTCCAAGAAGGTGCCCACCTAAAGCTTTTATCATCATCCTTGGAAATTATAGGACAGAAAACAAGACAGAATTTAAAACAAAGGACAAAAAGAAAAAGCCACCAGCCCTTTAAAATGGCTGAGTTTGCTACTGCACTTTTGTCCACGTGTATTTTACCCACTTTGTGATATCCGTGTGACTGATATGCCCAAACTGGGAACAGAGGCGTGTGGCACAGGGTGGGGTAACATGCATACTAGGACCCTGACTGGACCCTAAATGGACCGCCCTGGCTACCCAGGTGGACGTTCCTCCTGACAGTTAGCAGGTTTCGCTAATCATGGAGAAATCGCCTCTTGTTATATAATACAACATACTGTCATTTGCCATGGAAACATTTTCAAGCTGTAACCAGTTCTGTAATATGCTGGGACAGAGCCAATGGATGCTTCTTCAGCTGTCTGATTCTCCTTGTCAAACTCAAGTCTCCTTAAGGTCCAATGAAGAGAAGAACTATAGTGTGGGAGTGAATGAGTCACGGTTGTGTGTCAGGGGAAATTAACATTTTGTATGTTTTCAATACACTTATGAAACAGTCCCCCAAAGCACACGGGCTCTAGAATAGGGTAAGGCCATCCAGTTGCTCCCAAAAACACAACTCACAGATACCATTTCTAAGCAAAAACCAATGTTTTAATATAAAATATTTTTGAGGGGGACTAAAAGACATTACCGACTAAGGTCCGTCTAGTCAAGGCTATGGTTTTTCCATTAGTCATGTATGGATGTGAGAGTTGGACTGTGAAGAAGGTTGAGCACTGAAGAATTGATGCTTTTGAACTGTGGTGTTGGAGAAGACTCTTGAGAGTCCTTTGGACTGCAAGGAGATCCAAACAGTCCATTCTGAAGGAGATCAGCCCTGGGATTTCTTTGGAAGGAATGATGCTAAAGCTGAACCTCCAGTACTTTGGCCACCTCATGTGAAGAGTTGACTCATTGGAAAAGACTCTGATGCTGGGAGGGATTGGGGGCAGGAGGAGAAGGGGACAACAGAGGATGAGATGGCTGGATGGCATCACTGACTCCATGGACGTGAGTCTGAGTGAACTCTGGGAGCTGGTGATGGACAGGGAGGCCTGGCGTGCTGCAATTCATGGGATCGCAAAGAGTCAGACACGACTGAGAGACTGAACTAAACTGAAGAGATTAATGTATTAAACTGTCCCCCTTAAATATAAATTTTTGACAAAGGAATATTCTTTCTTTCTTCCTGAAGTACCTAAAATAGCTCTTACCTCTAGGTAAGCCTATAATAAACATATTTAAACATGAATGAATAAATGAATGAGTACTTATGAATCCTCATTATGTACTTAGTATTAAGTACTGCTTATTATATAACAGAATAAATTTGATTAAAACAATGAAATTTGAAAGTTGGAACATTTAACATATTGTTGATGTCATTCCACCTTTCTAAAATTCTTCTAAAATGTTGTTTTATGTGGTTTAAATAGAAGCTTCCCTGGTGGCTCAGATGGTAAAGCATCTGCCTACAATGCGGGAGACCTGGGTTCAATCCCTGGGTCAAGAAGATCTCCTGGAGAAGGAAATGGCAACCCACTCCAGTATTCTTGCCTGGAAAATACCATGGACGGTGGAACCTGGTAGACTACAGTCCATGGTGTCACAAAGAATCGGACACGACTGAGCAACTTCACTTTCACTTTCACTATGTGCTTTAAATACAGTTCATCAAACAGAACTGCATATTTATATTACTCAATTTATGACTAATGACTATGAAATAAATGTCAATAAATTTTTATATTTAAATCAATTATTTAAAACACCTGCCATGTCTATAAGTTAAGATAAACAAATATGCAAAGCATCTTTCCTGTGAATGTGTTTCCCGGACATATAAAGGGTTACTGCCAATGATGCGCTTTATAGATTTTGGTTTTGTGTTTTTGTCATTCAGTTCAGTTCAGTTCAGTCACTCAGTCGTGTCCGATTCTTTGCGACTCCATGAATCGCAGCACGCCAGCCCTCCCTGTCCTGGAGTACATCCAAACCCATGTCCATTGAGTCGGTGATGCCATCCAACCATCTCATCCTCTGTCGTCCCCTACTCCTCCTGCCCTCAATCTTTCCCAGCATCAGAGTCTTTTCAAATGAGTCAGCTCTTTACATCAGGTGGTCAAAATATTGGAGTTTCAGCTTCAACATCAGTCCTACCAATGAACACCCAGGACTGATCTCCTTTAGGATGGACTGGTTGGATCTCTTTGCAGTCCAAGGGACTCTCAAGAGTCTTCTCCAACACCACAGCTCAAAAGCATCAATTCTTTGTTGCTCAGCTTTCTTTATAGCCCAACTCTCACATCCATACATGACCACTGGAAAAACTATAGCCTTGACTAGACGGACCTTTGTTGGCAAAGTAATGTCTCTGCTTTTTAATATGCTGTCTACCTTGGTCATAACTTTCCTTCCAAGGAGTAAGCCTCTTTTAATTTCATGGCTGCAATCCCCATCTGCAGTGATTTTGGAGCCCAGAAAAATAAAGTCTGCCACTGTTTCCACTGTTTCCCCATCTATTTCCCATGAAGTGATGGGACCAGATGCCATGATCTTAGTTTTCTGAATGTTGAGCTTTAAGCTAACTTTTTCACTCTCCTCTTTCATGTTCATCAAGAGGCTCTTTAGTTCTTCACTTTCTGCCATAAGGGTGGTTTCATCTGCATATCTGAGATTATTGACATTTCTCCTGGCACTCTTGATTCCAGCTTGTGCTTCCTCCAGCCCATCATTTCTCATTATGTATTCTTCATATAAGTTAAGTAAGTAGGGTGACAATATATAGATTTGACAATATACAGCCTTCTTCAGATGATACATTTTGTGAAAACAAGTTTAGGGTGTATTAAGAATTTCAAACTAATGACAATCTATTACAATTTCAAAACATCACTGTATTGGGTAAAACACATCTAATGTCATAATTTTCCATGAACATAAATATATATATATATATATATATATAATTGTATCTATATATCTATATTTATATTTATGTGTCAGAGAGAAATAAGAAGTCAAACCACAGGTTTGAAGAGTCTCCTTTAAAGCACAGTTTAGGCTTCTTGGAAATTAATATTCCACAGTGTTCTTGTGTTTTAGGTTTTGGAAAATTGATTTTGCGTTTCTAATTGAGATAGTTCACAGAGTATTATGTGAATGGAAAAGAGGAATCTTTGCCTCTGAAAAAATGACAGAAAAGGAATAGTGAGAGTGCCAGACAGAAAGAAGATACAGAAACACTCCTAAAACTCAGGAACTTATCAGATGGATCAATTTAGGGAAGACCATATAAATTGTCAAGAATTTGGAAACAAATTACCTGTAACTAATTATATTCAAGGAATTCTTGAAACATTTTGTATATCCAAAGACACAAACCACAACCTGTCCTTTGAACACTGTTGGCTTAGGGAGACATCATTCATATAGTTAGAGAAGGAGAAGACCTGGGAGACATCCTTCAGACAAACACATTAAATGGTCTCTGCACGAAGCAGGAGGGATGCCATTCAGAACCGTGCAGGAGTTCTGCTCTTCTGCACAGGGTTGCGTGGATGGCAGAAACCCAAATGCAGCATGCAGGCTCATCCTATCAGGAATTCCATTTATGATTGTGCAAGTGACAGCTGTCTTTGCCTTGGTTTCTTATTAGTAAAGGTACATAACTGTACTTACCTAACTTATTTTAATAAAAATCAAATGTGTTAATAGTTGTATTCAGAACATGAAAAGTATGTGTGATCAGCTAATATTCTTCTCAGGAAAGGAAGCTCAATATTCTTACCCTTCTCCGATATTTGGCAAAACTCTGGTGTGACTTCAGACACTAAGCCCTCAAGGAAGAAGATTCTGTATATGACAGGAAAAGTTGAGAAGTCCTATTATATTTCATAATGACAGCGTAGGACCTGGTGAACAGAGCAATGTTAGCATGCAGCCTACGGTGGTCTGCAGTTCATTGTTACCTCTGGAGTGAATCATGTTTGATTGTATTGATAATAACATGTACCCACTTGGGATAGTTTTACCCCTCTTTTATCTCATAAAACTCATTATTTGAGTCCCAAGATAATGTTGCTTTCTTGATATTCTGCTGAGGGCCTACAGAGATCAATGATTGGTTTCAGAAGCTTAAGGAATATGGATCCCAGAGACAGACACAAATAAAAACCTAGAGTCTGTATCATTTTGCCGCATACCATCTTCAGAAACAAAAGAAGCAATGTCTATCCCATAGGCTGGTTGGTAGGAGGACACTCTGATTTGGGGGGAATTGGAGAGCCATTGTACTGATTTGTTTTTAAGCATCTGTACTTAGTTCAGTTCAGTCACTCAGTCGTTTCTGATTCTTTGGGATCCCATGACCTGCAGCACGCCAGGCTTCCCTGTCCAACGCCAACTCCCAGAGTCCACCCAAACCCATGCCCATCGAGTCAATGATTTCATCCAACCATCTCATCCTCTGTCATCCCCTTCTCCTCCTGCCCCCAAAATCTCCCAGCATCAGGATCTTTTCAAATGAGTCAGCTCTTCGCATCAGGTGGCCAAAGTATTGTAGTTTCAGCTTCAGCATCAGTCCTTCCAATGAATATTCAGGACTGACCTCCTTTAGGATTGACTGGTTGTATCTTCTTGCAGTCCAAGGGACTCTCAAGAGTCTTCTCCAACACCACAGTTCAAAAGCATCAATTCTCTTGTGCTCAGCTTTCTTTATAGTTCAACTCTCACATCCATACATGACCACTGGAAAAACCATAGTCTTGACTAGACAGACTTTTACTCTGCTTATAAGTTAAATAGGCAGGGTGACAGTATAAAGCCTTCAGGTACTCCTTTTCCTATTTGGAACCAGTCTGTTGTTCCATGTCCAGACATGACAGAATGTGGTCCACTGGAGAAGGCAATGGCAAACCACTTCAGTATTCTTGCCTTGAGAACCCCATGAACAGTATGAAAAGTATGAAAAGATAGAAAACTGAAAGATGAACTCCCCAGGTCAGTAGGTGCCCAATATGCTACTGGAGATCAGTGGAGAAATAACTCCAGAAAGAATGAAGGGATGGAGCCAAAGAAAAAGCAACACCCAGTTATGGATGGGACTGATGATAGAAGCAAGGTTTGATGCTGTAAAGAGGAATATTGCATAGGAACCTTGAAAGTTAGGTCCATGAATCAAGGCAAGTTGGAAGTTGTCAAACAGGAGCTGACAAGAGTGAACACTGACATTCTAGGAATCAGTGAACTAAGATGGAATGGAATGGGTGAATTTAACTCAGATGACCATTATATCTACTACTGTGGGAAGGAATCCTTTAGAAGAAATGGAGTAACCATCATGGTCAACAAGAGTCCAAAATGCAGTACTTGGATGCAATCTCAAATACGACAGAATGATCTCTGTTCGTTTTCAAGGCAAACCATTCAATATCATGGTAATCCAAGTCTATGCCCTGACCAGTAATGCTGAAGAAGCTGAAATTGAACAGTTCTGTGAAGACCTACAAGACCTTCTAGAACTAACACCCAAAAAAGTTCTCTCTTAGAGGGTGTTTTAAGAAATGCCATGTTACAGACACTCTTTTGTGAAAGTATTTTAAAGTTTTGGAGGAACAATCTCAAAGTGAAATGATAGCAATTTAATCTGCAAAACCAAATATCTTGTAATAGCTATTAGTGTAAGAGGAAAGTGAGCGTGAACAAATTGGGAAGAATGCTTAATTTTTCCCACCTTTGCACTTCCTCCTCTGTCACGTTAACTCCTTCCAGAGAACCTGGGGAAGACCACAGGGAGAGTCTCCTGACAGCCACTCAGAGGCTGAGAGTGGTAGTGAGAGGTCCTCAGGACTTTTTGTTTTTTTGTTGTTTAGTCGCTCAGTTGTGTCCGACCCTTTTGAGACCCCATGGATTGTAGCCCTCCAAGCCCATTTGTCCATGGGATTCCTCAGGCAAGAATACTGAAGTGGGTTGCCATTTCCTCCTCCAGGGGATTTTCCTGGCCCAGAGATTGGACATCTGTCTTCACATCTCCTGCATTGCAGGCAGATTCTTTACTGTTGAGCCACCAGTGAAGTCCCAGAACTGTTCATGGAAGAACAGAAACATGAGACCAACTTCTGAAGCAGACATGAGAGAAACAGGTATCTCTCCATAGCAGGTTTCTTATCCCTGTTACAAATGACATTTTGAGTTTTAGTCCAGAGCCTCTTTCATCTAGGATAAATCAACTCATGCCTCTAAAGCATTTAAAATCACCAAGGGTCAATAGGGAGGGGAAATGAGCATGTTTTTATGTATCACATAAGAACATATGGCATTTTTAATGTATCACATGCCTTATCTTTTCCTTAAAAAATCCCACATTCCTTCTCCAATGCAACCCATAACAAGAGTCTCCATTGCTTTTTCTTTGTAAAAAATTGTTATAAAATAGTTACATTTTACTGATGTTGTAATGATTGGATATATGATGAAATTTATGTACATATATAATATTTTATCTGTGCAATATGGCTTAGCATTTGTCACTTGCCACTTTTCATGGTCACTAGTAAAGTCCTTAACAATTCTTCAAAAAGCTGCTTAGTTTTTATATATGTATGAAAAATGATGGATATATAGTATAAATATGAAACGCTAACATATGTTCGTCACTCAGTTGTGTACAACTCTTAGCAACTCCATGGACTGTAACCCCCAGGCTCCTCTGCTCACGGAATTCTCTAGGCAAAAACACTGGAGTGGGTAGACAATTCCCTCCTCCAGGAGATCTTCACAACTCAGGGATCAAACCTGGACCTCCCACATTACAGGCAGATTCTCTACCATCCGAGCCACCAGGAAAGTCCTATATATAAATGTATACCATAACTTTGATTATTTCTTTGAGATTTATACCATATTTCTAAGTTTTGCTTTCATAAATAATGGTGCAATGCAGCAGCAACCATATCTGTTAATTTCATATTCACATCTTTGTTATTCCTGGTGGCTCAGATGGTAAAGGGTCTGCCTGCAATGTGGGAGACCCAGCTTAGATCTGTGAGTGGGGAAGATCCCCTGGAGAAGAGAATGGCAACCCACTCCAATATTCTTGCCTGGAGAATCCCATGGACAGAAAAGTCCGTCCATGGCGTGGCAAAGATTCAGACACGACTGATAGACTAACTTTGTCTTTCTTTGTTTAGAACTTCAAATAAATCTAAAGCAGTGAATTTGCACAGTGAATTGTATAGTGTAACTAACAAAATCACTACATTAACTTTATAGGACAGTATGCATTATCATGTCTTTTTTAAGAGAGGCAAATCTGAATTAAGGATGATATAATGCAGAATGACTATTAATATTTTACTCCATACCCAGTATATTAGGAACATGGACAAGGAAAACTGCACTGCTGTGACAGACTTCATCGTCCTTGGATTCTCAGATGCCCCTGAGCTCAGAGTCTCCCTCTTCCTGCTGTTTCTTTCCATCTATGGAGTCACAGTTTGGGGAAACCTGGGCATGATTGTCCTCATTCAGGTCAGCTCTGACTCCACATCCCCATGTACTTTTTCCTCAGCTGCTTGTCCTTTGTGGATTGCTGTTACTCCATGATCAGCACACCAAAGATGATAGCTAACATCTTAAAAGAAGACAAAGTCATTTCCTTCCTGGAATGCACTGTGCAATTCTACCTGTTTTGCACATTTGGGGTAATTGAGATCATTCTGCTAGCAGTGATGGCCTATGACCACTTTGTGGCCACCTGTGACCCACTGCTCTACATGGTCACTATGTCCCGCAATCTCTGTGTAGAGTTGGTGTCTTGTTGCTATCTCAATGGTACTGCGTGTTCTGTGATTCACTTGTATTTAGCTCTTCAGATCCCATCCTACAGATCAAATGTGATCAACCATTTCTTTTGTGATGTCCTCCCTCTCTTGTTTCTTGCTTGCTCTGATGTCACTGTGAATCAATTGGTGCTATACTCTGTGGCCATTTTTTATGAGATCATCACCATCATGGTCATCCTCACTTCCTACTTGTTTATTCTCATCACCATGCTGAGGATGCACTCTGCAGAGGGAAGGTGCAAAGCCTTTTCCTCCTGTGCTTCCTGCCTCGCTGCCATCATTGTCTTCCACGGAACAATCCTTTTCATTTATTGCTGGCCCCAATCTGGCAACAGCATGGATACTGACAAAGTGGCCACAGTGTTCTACACTGCAGTGATCCCCATGTTTTCTTTGTTAGTTTCTTTTGAATTTTTTAGGTCATTAGGTAATATTTAGCTGAGAAATATATGAATTGAGAAGCAAACAGGCAAGCAATAAGAAAAACACTAGTTTTATTGCATATTTTGTCTGTATCATTGTATGTGATTTTAGACAAATCTACCATATATATATATATATATATAAAAACATAAAATTTACACCTTACATATATATAAATTCTGTTTGTCGATTATATCTTAGTAAATCTAAAATAAATTAAAAGCATAAAGCAATGTACTTAAAAAGGAGAAATGTTTGCTGTGAAATCTAGATAACTTCTGCTATGATGTCATTAGCCAACAGTTTTGGAGTCTCTGGGAATGATAATGGGACTTGATGAGAAGACAACACTAAAACTTTTGATTTACTTTCACATAAAATATTTCTAAATTTGCTGTTGTTTTTTCTTCATGTTTTCAAGAAATATAAATTGCATCAGGAAACAATAATTAGCTTTAATTGCTTGTTCTGAGCCTCTGAAGAAGAAGGCAAGGGATTCTCTCTAGGGCCTTGTCCCAGAGGGAGTGGAGGAGACATAATGGTCTCAGCCTTCCCAGTAAATCCACAAGTCCTCTGGAGGGTGGAGGGGGGCTGCCTTTCACACAGTCCCATGTAGAGTATCTAATAGATACCTTAGCTTCAGTTATTTCTTCATGAGGGAAATCACTTGGGGGAATTTTGAGTCACTGCAAACATCAGGAACAGGAAGTGCATACTTTCCAGAAAGATATGTAGAAGGGCCTGGCTTAGCTGAACTCCTTCATAGCAGTGTCCTGAACAAGTGTTTCCTGGGAGTGTGACGACACAGGGCACTGAGACTCTTCGGTGCATGTCTCTCTGCTTCTGCCAATTCGGGGTAGAACTGTGCAAGGGAGGACTGACAGGTACTTAACTTACATCAGGAACAGGAAGTGCATACTTTCCAGAAAGATATGTAGAAGGGCCTGGCTTAGCTGAACTCCTTCATAGCAGTGTCCTGAACAAGTGTTTCCTGGGAGTGTGACGACACAGGGCACTGAGACTCTTCGGTGCATGTCTCTCTGCTTCTGCCAATTCGGGGTAGAACTGTGCAAGGGAGGACTGACAGGTACTTAACTCAAACTGAATTTAAAGGAACTAAAACTAAACTTCTGGAGAAATAGAATCAGCAAGGTTGCCTCTAAATAAGATTTTAAGGCATGGAAAAAACAAGGGCTGACTCAAAGACCACAAACAGAAACAATGGGAAGAAATTCTAAGGATAAACATTTTGCATACCATGCTTACTAGATTTGTTGATAATACAGATTGCTTAAATAATAGCATTTAGGAGATAAAGAAATAGATATTTAATTGCATGTAAGTTAACTAGAAGGACATAAAAATCTACCAGAATCGAGTAAAAGATGGTCAGTGGTTTATTCACTTTCCCTCACCTCCCAAGGGGACAACAGACAATATCTGGAGGCATTTTTGGTGTCACAATGCAGGGACCAGGGGTGAAGTTACTATCATCTAGTGGACAAAGACCAGAGAAGCTGCACCAGAGATAGCTCCCCATAAAAACAATAATCCAGTCCAAAATATCAACAGTGCCGTGATTGAAAAACTCTGAAAAAGATCACTGATAAAGAATTTTATCATAGTGAGAATTGACATGGAAAAATTGTCTCCTGATTGTTACTTAAATGTACTTGTGAAAATAGTATGGTGGCTTTTCATAGTATAAAAATTAAATATATGGATAATCCAGTAATCCTGCTTCTGAATATTTATTTATTTAATTCAAAAGAATTAAAATAATGATTTCAAAGAGTTATTAGCATTCCCTTGTTCATTGCAGAGCTAGTCACAATAACAAAGATTAGAAATAACCAAAATGTCTATGGACCAAAAAGTGGATCAAGAAAATGTGGTATGCACATAAAATGACATAAAAAAAGAAAGAAATTATGCAGTAAATTACCACATGGATGACAGTATGCTTAGTGAAATATGTCAGTCACAGAAAAACAAATACTGTATGAATTCACTTATATGTTCATGGACTCAAAAAGTGGAATGATAGATGTCAGAGGCAAGAGGAGGGAAAAACAGGAAGTTACAAATCAATGGACAAAAAATATCAATTAAGCAAGTTAAATGAGTTCTAGAGATATACTTACAAATATCATATTGGTAGTCAACAATACTGTATTGTACATTTAAAATATATTAATTTGGTAGGTTTTATGTGAAATGTTCTTACCACAATAAAATAAAAATAAATATTAATACAATATGATCACTAAAATCTAAATTTTACTTGGATTCCATCAGCTTTTTCCCTTTAATTATCTCTTTATTTTCTTGGACCCAATCCAGGTACCACATTGTACTATCGTCATGTGCCCCTAATGTCTGATCTGTGACAGATTTTGACTCTTTCCTTTTTTTTTTTTTGGCCTCAATAATTTTAAGGAGTATAGATGAGGTATCCTGTAGAATGCTTGCAGATATGGGTTTGCCTAATAATTTTCTCATAGTAAGATGAGATAATAGATTTTGTGGAAAGAATATCACAGAAGTGAAGTTTCTCACCACATCATATCAGGGGATAAATGATGCCCACACTGCACCACTGGAGATGCTCACCTTTATCTTTTACTTCAGGTAATGTTGGTGATATGTACTAAACTTGACTGTGAGATTTGAAATGGAGTTGAGTTAATAAAAATTATTTCTACTGTGTTCATGTTCCTTATTTAAACTCTATAGTCTTTGGTTTCTGCAATGAATATGTGTTATTTCAACAATTCAACAAACAGAAGTAATTAATGGAATGGATGTGGTGGTGCAATTGAACATAACAGAACAGTTATTTTAACGGGATCAGTTAATTGTCCAAACTTAATATTCAACTTCGCAAATATCTCTGCTTTAACTCTCAATGAATCATGATGATCTAAACGCTGGACATTTATGTTTCTCCCATATGTTAGAGTAAAAGTTTGGAGGAACAAGGTTATGCCTGGCATATTGTAGTCATCAATTAATATTCAATAATGATTTCATATGTAATTGCATAATTTTTATAATTATAAAAAAGTATCAGTGTGAGGAAGGGTCTGAGAGAAGTGATTTTAACCTACAAATGTTCATGTGAAATGCCCCAACACTGCTCCAGGTTTTCTAGAACACAAGAAAGAATTACATCAGAGAATTGTGATTAATTTTAATTATTTCAAGGCTGTAAGAGAATGAGACAACAGTCTCTAGGGTTTATGCCCCATAGGTGTGACTCTAGATATAAGACTATATCCATCACTCCAACCAGGAGAGATCCTACTTTCACTCATCAGCAGGTATGTACAACAGACAGCTCGTAGGAAGCTGCTGTGAAACACAGGAGCTCAGCCTGACGCTCTGTGATGACCTAAGAGGAGGCATGGGAGGGAGGGGGGAGGCTCAAGAGGGAGGGGATATATCTGTATATATCCCTTCCAATCAAAAGTAAATTCAAAAATAAGATTCTAAACAAAAATTAATATTATTTTCTAAGTAGGGTATTAGAAAAACAGTATGAGTGGAAATTTACAATTTAGACATAGAGAGTTCTTGAGTAATACTGAGTCATTGTGAAAATTACCGATCTGAACTGTAAAGGAAGAGGAAGTGGACTCCGCCTACAGAGATTTGTGTGAGAACTGGTTCAGCTAAGCCCCTAAAACAACAGGGCTTCCCTAGTGGAACAGTGGTAAAGAATCTGCTGCCAGTGAAAGAGATGCAAGCGACTTGGGTTTGATCCCTGGGTTAGGAACATCCCCTGGAGTAGGAAATGGTAACTCACTTCAGTATTCTTGCCTGGAAAAAATTCCATGGGCATAAGAGTCTGACGAGCTACATATAGCCCATGGGTTCACAAAGGAGTCTGACACAATGGAGTGACTGAACACCAACAAGTGCCTGGAATGGAGGGTTAGAAGAGCTCTGAGAATCTGTGGAAGGTGCGTTATCTGGTTTCTACAAACTTTTGAAGGAGTAGTCAAATTGAAATAAAGACAAATATTTAATAAAACATAAGCAGAGATTAAACAAATGCTAGTGAAAGAAAAGTAAAAGGCACTATTTTTAATTAGGTATGTAAAGTAGCCTTGAGAGCAAAAATTAAACAAAATAGAGAAGAAAGATATAAGAAAGATATCAGCTGTCATATTTCCTAAATGCAAAGAAACTCACCAGCAATTTAAAAATAACATTTGGGTCACAAAATCTATTGCATGAAATAAAACATTAGTTTAATATTAATTTTTAAGTGGCTTAAATAAATCAACTATAGTTAGAATGCTTAGCTTTGTGATAGATCATCTTTTGAGGTTGTCTTTATTAAATGTATACTCAAATTGATGAGTATAGGAAGACATAGGGATCTTGAGTGTCTCAGTTTTGCCTATGATCTGACATCACTGCTGAGCCACATAAAATCTATTTCTTGAGTTGTGGGACTAGAGACAGCCTTATCAGAAATGATAGAGAAAAGTCCTGGTATGGTAGGGTCTAAGAGGTGTGGGTCACCAATTGTGCATGCATGTGTGCTGAGTCGCTCAGTTGTGTCCTATTCTTTGTGACTCCATGGACTACAGAGCCAACCCAACTCTGTCCACGTAATTTTCCAGTCAAGAATGCTGGAGTGGGTTGCCATTTCCTCCACCAGAGGATCTTTCCAACCCAGGGACTGAACATGCATCTCTTGCACCTCCTGTATTGGCAGGTGGATTCTTTATCACTATCCCCCTGAGAAGTCACTGGTCACCAATTAGAAAAATACGATTTTTTTCTATTAGTATTTTCTCATGAAATATCATCACAGTGCAGTACTACCTTAAATGTTTGATCTTTCTCTTTTACAGGTAATATATTGACAGAATAAATGTCTTTATTTATGGACATTTCTATGTTAGAATCTTAAGTAGTGTTAGTTAAATTTTTCTTAAGTTCCTTTCTCATCTCACCTGATACTATCTTCTAGTACAGCTCTCTGATATGTACACTTTCATTGGACAATTTCCCATAGATTTAAGATCACTAGTTTGTTCACAAATTGGAACATGATTATGAATAAATGAAGTATCTTAGTACTAAGACATTGAACATAGATTCTCTTTCAGACAAATGGAAAATTTGCGGTAGTCTGGATCAAGATTCCAGTCACAGATGTGCAGATTGATTCTTATTTGCATGTTACAGGGAAAGTCAAGGATCTCTATCTTGTGCTTTGTCATGTCTTTGATAAAGACCTAGTCTGTATTATCCTTATTATTTGTTCAGTGTTATTATTCCACAAACAATGAGGTGGGATTGATCATTAGGGCTCCCTGGGTTGAGAAGAACACTATCTGAAAGAAATTAACTAAGGTTTATTTTGACAATAGATTTACTGAGTCAGAAACAAAAGTAAATGTTAAAGTATCATGTGGAATTA
This sequence comes from Cephalophus harveyi, assembly GCA_006410635.1. Taxonomy (NCBI): domain Eukaryota; kingdom Metazoa; phylum Chordata; class Mammalia; order Artiodactyla; family Bovidae; genus Cephalophus; species Cephalophus harveyi. The sequence goes on along the minus strand of SJYT01058206.1, from coordinate 16,870 downwards.
GCAATAAAGGCACAGATGTAAACTGTTAGAGGGGTCATTCTTAGTGTCACATTGTGAACATGTGATGCAAAATATAATTTATTTAGAATTTTCTCACTTTTGCTACTAGTTTTAGGACTGAAATAATCAGTTACAGTACTAGGCTAGGTTAATCTTTTATGAATTTATAACGTTCAAGAGGACCTAAAAGTGTTATAGAAGGATTTCACTTAAAATAACTCCCAAATCTTTTGATTTCATATTATCTCTAAATGTTGACATCATAATCCAAAACCAAAAAGTTCAATAATGGTACTGTGCTATTTAAAGAAAAGTTTAAATTGTTATCCTTTAAAATTTTTAGGCATTTAACAATTGTGTGTAAGAAACACAGAGAGAGGTTCTAAAAGAGACACTTTGCTTCATCTTCCAGGTTTAGAAAGGAGGCGTTAACCGAGGGTCTTACATCCTCATTCTCTCTCATATGTTTCCAGGGCTGATTCATATTCTGACAAACAGAAACCATGTTTCTATCAGAGAGAAATAAAAGTGGGGCCACGTTCACTCTCCTGGGCTTCTCCGATTACCCAGAGTTACAAGTGCCCCTCTTCTTGACATTCTTCACCATCTACAGTGTCACTGTGGTAGGGAATCTTGGGATGATTGTAATCATCAAAATTAACCTCAACCTGCACACCCCCATGTACTTTTCCCTCAGCCACCTCTCTTTTGTGGATTTCTGTTATTCCTCCATCATTGCTCCCAAGACCATGGTGAATCTCATGGTAGAAGACAGAACCATTCCATTTGTAGACTGTGTAATGCAATTCTTTTTCTTTTGTACCTTTGTGTTGACTGAGTCCTTTTTATTAGCTGTGATGGCCTATGACCGCTTTGTGGCCATCTGCAACCCTCTGCCCTACAGGGTGGCCATGTCCCAGAGACGCTGTGTGAAGTTAGTGGTTGGATCTTATGCCTGGGGAACAACCTGCTCCTTGACATTCACATATTCTGTTAGCTAATTATCATTTCAAGGTTTCAACACAATCGATCACTTCTTCTGTGAGTTCTCCTCCCTGCTTTCCCTCTCTTGCTCTGATACTTATCTCAACCAGTTGCTGCTTTTCATTTTTGCCACCTTTAATGAGGTCAGCACACTCTTCATCATTCTCCTGCCTTATGCGTTTATTGTTGTCGCCATCCTCCAGATGCGTTCAGCCTGTGGTCGCCGCAAAGCCTTTTTCACCTGCGCCTCCTGCCTGACCGCCATCAGCATCTTCCCCGGCACTATCCTCTTCCTTTTCTTTGTACCCAACTCCACACTCTCCAGGCACACAGTCAAAGTGGCATCTGGGTTTTACATGGCTGTCATCCCCATGTTGAATCCCCTGATCTACAGTCTGAGAAATAAGGATGTCAAGGACACAGTCTCCAACGTCATGGGCTCTAAAATGTTTCTTATTGAGCATTATTATAATAGTAGAGTTTTTCCTTGATATGTAAATGTAGTGTGTCTGCATACGTTGATTTTTAAAGATACATTTAGATTAATGAAGAGTGAATGCTGTAAAATTTGTGAATGCTGAGCTTGGGGAATGATGGGGGAAAGGGATAGTTAGGGTGTTTGGGGTGGATATGAACACTCATATTTAAAATGGATAGCCAACAAGGATTTACTGTATAGCACATGGAACTCTTCTCAATGTTTTGTGGCAGCCTGGATGGGAGGAGTGTCTGTGGGTGAAAGGATACATGTATATATCTATATCTATATATATGTATATCTGAGTCCCTTCACTTTTCACCTGAAGCTATCACAACATTGTTTGTAAAAAGGCTATATCTGAATTAAAAAAAAGTTTTTTTAAAGTGTTAAATGCTGTAAAATTGAAGGACATGAATTTTGGCTCAATGACACTAAATGACTCTGTCTCTTATTGGGAAAAAAATAACAATCTCTCAATTTTAAAATTTTTCATCTAAAATTTCAGGCAAAATAATTGTATTACATAGATTAAAATACAATATAGATATCATGTGGCATACCTTGTGTAATCTTAATAAATTTAATTTCATCTTCCTTTTTTATACCAAGAAAGCTAAGCTCTCAATTAGCACATGCATTTGTCTTATAAAAATACAAATAGCAGTTAAAATAAGACATGGTGTTCATTCTTCAAAGAATGAAAATCCAGTGTTGACAAGAGGGTACTTAAGAAAGTGACAACTGTATAAGTTAGATAAACAATATCACAATGGATTTGAGAGGAAAATAAAAGTTCTAGTCCTTCATAAAACAGGTATTGTGTTGACTTCTCTGGATAACTGAAGAGACAGTGTTTTAGGGGACATATTTCAACGCAGGAGTCTCATCCAGGAGACTAAATCATGACAAACAAGGAGATCAGAATGTAACAATGTGCTAACGGCACAACAAAATTTTTATTGAGTGAATGCTGTATAACTCATGAGTATATTTGCCTATGTGTTGGAGTAGTTGGACTGTATTGTATATACAGGTTACTTGGCATGAAGGAAAGCTGATAAGACACTATCTATATTCTGAATATGTTTTCTAAAGAACTCTAATATGGCAAATAGAATGTAACAATGTGCTAACGGCACAACAAAATTTTTATTGAGTGAATGCTGTATAACTCATGAGTATATTTGCCTATGTGTTGGAGTAGTTGGACTGTATTGTATATACAGGTTACTTGGCATGAAGGAAAGCTGATAAGACACTATCTATATTCTGAATATGTTTTCTAAAGAACTCCAATATGGCAAAATGAACAGCTATGATAAACTTCACCAGAGGCTTAAAAATGGAGAACTCATTCTCAGAACATCTTACATGCAAAAGGGAAGCATGACAAGTGACTGCCCAATTGGCATTTCGTTGTATTATCCTGGGCTTCCCTTGTGACTCAGCTGGTAAAGAATCTGCCTGCAGTGCAGAAGACCTAGGTTTGATCCCTGGGTTGGGAAGATCCCCTGGAGAAGGAAACGGCTACCCACTCCAGCATTCTGGCCTAGAAAATTTCATGGACTATATAGTCCGTAAGATCACAAAGAGTCAAACACAATGGAGCCACTTTCACTTTCTATTATTTTGCCTATGAAGACATCAAAAATATTATCAATTCTTCATGTTTTTTTTCTTTCCTAAATATAATGTCTGCATCCTTCTCAACTGAACTAGCACCTTAAACAAAATAAAATAAAAAGTGCTTGCAGTTGCCCAAAGATTTGAAAACTAATTACCTGTGTAACCAGATGCAAAATAAAATGTAAACCTGATAGTCATTAATTTTGTTGTGGTGGTTGTGGTTTACTGACTAAGTCATGTCAGACTTTTTGCAACCCTCTGGATTGTAGCCCACCAGGTTCCTCTGTCCATAGGATCTCCCAGGTAAGAATACTGGAGTGGATAGCCATTTCCTTCTCTAGGGGACCTTCCAGACCCAGGGGTTGAACCCATGTCTCCTACAATGGCAGGCAGATTCTTCACTGCTGAGCCCCCAGGGAAGCCTGAACATTAGTTAAGAACAACGACAAAAATAGTGATGCTAATGAGATATCATCATGAATTTACTATATATAGTAGTAATGAGTTTTATATATAATACCAAAACATCACTGTATTGGCTGAAATACATGTCCAATGCCCGTATTTTCTGAGAAAAGAAAGTTATATAATCTAGAAGGAAACAAGAAGTCATACCATGGGCTTGAAATGTCTTAATTCAAACAAATTTCATGGAACACAGCATTTCACAGTGTTCTTATGTTTTAGATTTTGAAAGTTTGCTATTAGTTTTCTAATTTGGGTAATTCTCATAGTAATCTGTGAATGGATAATGGGAATCTTTACTTTTGAAAAATGAAACAAAAGAAATAGTGAAAGTACTCGGTGGAATGGAGAGGCAGAAACACTCCACGATCTCCAGAAATTGTCAGATGAATCAATTTTAGGGAAACACATGAAAGCTGTTGAGAATTTGGAAACCAGTTTACTTGGTACTATTTAGAGTCACAGATTTTGTGACTGTTTGGTATATCCAGGAGCACAAACAACATCGTATCATTCGAACCATGTCGGTTTAGGAAAAGATGACATGGGCAGAGAAGCAGCAGACCTGGGAGAGCCTGCAGGCAGACCCATGAACGGTCTCTGCAATGAGTAGGGTCTGCACCCAGCACCGTCCATCAGCTCTGCTCTTCCTCACAGAGCCACATGGGTGCAGAAACCAAAATGCAACATATACGCTCATTCTATCAGTGATTCCATCTATGACTTTGTGCAAATGACAACTGCCTGTGCCTCAGTCGCCACGTTAACAAAGCTGCATAACTGTACTTAAAATGAAATGTGTTAATAGTTGTATTCAGAACAGCACCTAACACTTAGAAAGTGGTCGGTCAGTGTGAGCAGTTGCTATTACTCTCAGCAGAGGAGGTTCATTGTTCTCACCCCTTTCTGGTATTTGGTAGGATGCTGTTGTGACTTCAGACCCTATATCCTCCAGAAAGGAGCTTTGAGTGTAAGACCGGCAGAGTTTATAAGACTGATTCACATATGTCATAATGGCAACATTATCTGGTTCATAGTGCAATGTCTGGATGCATCATAAACTCTGAAAGGAATCATGTTGTCTTACAATAACATTTACCAACTCAGGAGAGTTTCCCCCCTCTTTTTACATCTTATGAAAGCCATTCATTGTTTGAGTCCCAAGATGATGTTGTTTTCTTGATATCTGGTTGAGATCCCACAGAGACCAATGATTGGTTCTGGCTTCTCAAGGGATGTGGGCCCCCTAGATACACACACATGAAAACATAAAGCCTGTGACATTTTCCCTCATTGCATCCTCAGAAACACAGGGAGCAATACCGATCAACAGCTTGGTCGGACTATATTTTGGGGAGGAATGGACTGAATGGTATTTCCTGATGTCTGGAAACTTTTTTGTTTTCTAATGAGGGTGATTTATTATTAGCCATGTGTCAGAGAAGGAGGAACTGTAAAAGAGGGAAATGACATTAGAAATAATTTTTAAAAGTCTGTATTTGGAGAGTGTTTTAACAAATGCCAAGTTTGGAGAACTCTATGAAAGTGTTTTCCCTTTGCCTACAGAAAATTGATCTCAACAGGAAATGGGAGAAATTTGATCTGTAGAATGAAATATCTTGTAATGGCTATTGGTATAACAGGGGAAAGAGTGTGAGCCAATTGGGGAATATGCTTGATTCCTCTCCCCTTCCCTTTTCTTTTCTCATGTTAACTCCATCCACAGAACCTGGGAAAGACAGCAAGGAGATTCTCCTGAGAGTCACTCTGATGCTGAGAGTGGTGGTGAGGGGTCCTCAGGACTACAGACGGAGGAGCAGAGACATGTGAACCACCTCTGAAGCAGACAGGAGAGCCAGTAGTCTGACCTTGTGCCAAGGCCATGTAGCTCTACAGCAGTTTTCTCAAATGTGATACTATTAACATTGGGGGCCAGATTATATTTTGGGTTTTGCTTATGTTGTGAGTGTGTGAGGAGGATGGGAATGGAGAAGGAGACGCCGTCCTGTGCCTGCACACTGCTTAGCAGCATCTGTAGTCTGCCCTCTAGATGTCAGGAGCACCACTTCCTGTTGTGACAGCCAACTGTATCTCCAGACATTGACAAATGTCCAACAGGGATCAACATCACTCCTGCTCTATGAGTAATCAGCAGCCAACTTTTCATCTTTAGAACTTAAAAAACAGGAAAAGGTTTTCAAAATTATTTACTACTTCGAAATCAGAAAAGACAACTCACTTATTACTGGCCATTGAAGACAGCAATGCATGTCATCAGAATTATTATTTGTATTCAAACCAAGATTCCTTAATTCACATATAGTTTACCTCTTTCAAGTTATTTGAAGAATAAGGAAAAATTTGGCTGTGTTGACTTTTAGTCCAGATTCCCTTTCCTCCAGGAATAAGCAGTAGGTGCTACTAAGTCATTTTATTGTTACTTAGGATCAGGAGAGAGAATAAATAAGCATGATCTTACCCTTTGTTGGCATTTTCTACATATCAAAGGCTTTGAATATATCTCTCCTTTATTCAAAAAAAAAAAAAAGGTTGGCAAATTTCTGGATGCACTTTTAAAGCAATTGGAATAAAATATTGGTAAAAATATTTATGTTTCTTGGATGGTTTGAGAATTAAATACGCTCTATGTCTTATGTATAGGTATACTGTATTCTATCTTTGTGATCTGGCTTTCTATTTTTAACTTGCCATTTTCTTAGTCATTTTTCAGGTCATTCAAACCTCTTCTGAAAGCTGCATAGTTTCCCATAATATACATGTAGCTCAACTTTTACCCTGTTGTTTGACATTCTAAGTTCCTATCGTAAATAATAGTGCAATGTGGCAATAAGAACTTATGTTAATTTAATATTCACAAATTTTATGTCTTGAATATATTGAAGTAGTGAATTCATTTGTCAAATAGGTATTAGAAGGCTTCAGTCACAGTTCAGAAAGTTTAGACCTAAGTAACAATTCCCTGAACAATGATTAACATTGTATATCATAATTTAAAAATCACTAGGCTAATTGTATAGAAAAAAAACATGCTAAAATAGAGTATAAAATTCACTTCTCCATTTAAAGGGTAATAATAAAAACACGATGCTTGTGTGTTAACAATCTTAAATAAGCATACTTCTCATCACTTCATCAAAAGAAAGAAAGAAATTTCCGGTGTAGTAATTAAAAAAAAAAATCCCCAGGGATCCCAGTATTTCAATAACTGACTAAAAAGTCTACAAATAAAAAAAGATATTTAAATTTCAAATATGGCTAACTAAATTACATTTGATGTCTTTCTAATGATTCGGTTCCAAGCTGCAAATTGTGTAGAACTATTTTAAATAAACACACAGGTTTTCATGGATGTGAATTATTTCATGTGATCTGTGAATATAAATGTGAGCTCTATGCATTTGTGGGCTACAGTATCTGAACTTTTCCTAAGCTTCAAAATGTCAGTGTTTTATTTCTTTGTTGAAAAAAGTTGACTATCTTATTTATTCTCATGTCCTTTTTAGTAGCTAATTGGGAGTGATCCAATGAAGAATAACTATTAATATTTTTCTGCAACCACGGTAAAGTGAAGACACGGACAAGGAAAACTGCACTGCTGTGACAGACTTCATCGTCCTTGGATTCTCAGATGGCCCTGAGCTCAGAGTCTTCCTCTTCCTGCTGTTTCTTTCCATCTATGGAGTCACAGTCTGGGGAAACCTGGGCATGATTGCCCTCATTCAGGTCAGCTCTGGACTCCACATCCCCATGTACTTTTTCCTCAGCCGCTTGTCCTTTTTGGATTCCTGTTACTCAACAATCAGCACACCAAAGATGATAGCTAACATCTTAAAAGAAGACAGTCATTCCTTCCTGGAATGCACTGTGCAATTCTACCTGTTTTGCACATTTGGGGTAATTGAGGTCATCCTGCTGGCAGTGGTGGCCTATGACCGCTTTGTGGCCATCTGTGACCCATTGCTCTACATGGTCACCATGTACCAAAATCTCTGTGTGGAGTTGGTGTCTTGTTGCTATCTCAGTGGCACTGAATGTTCTGTGATTCACTTGTATTTAGCTCTTCAGATCCCATCCTACAGATCAAATGTGATCAACCATTTCTTTTGTGATCTTCCCCCTCTGTTGTCTCTTGCTTGCTCTGATGTCATTGTGAATCAATTGGTGCCATACATTGTGGCCACTGTCAGTGAATCATCACAAGCGTGATCATCCTTATCTCTTACCTGTTTATTCTCATCACCATCCTGAGGATGCACTCAGCAGAGGGAAGGTGCAAAGCCTTTTCCACCTGTGCCTCCCACCTCGCTGCCATCGCTGTCTTACAGGGAACAGTCCTTTTCATTTATTGCTGGCCCCACTCTGGCAACAGCATGGGCATTGACAGAGTGGCCACAGTGTTCTACACTGCAGTGATCCCCATGCTGAACCCCCTGATTTATAGTCTGAGAAACAAGGATGTGAAAAAAGCTCTCAGAAAAGTGGTGAGCTCCAAAATATTTTCCTAGTGGGACTCTAAGTCCCAAATCAGAGGCTGGCAGAAGGGTGAAATGGTGGACTCAGTGTTGGAAGTAGAAGAACAATCAAGAAGAGGGTACCTTGGAGTGAGTCTTTCTGACTCACTTATCCCTGACTCAATGGACATGAGTTGAGCAAACTGCAGGAGATAGGGAAGGACAGGGAAGCCTGACGAGCTGCAACCCGTGGGGTCGCAAGTATCAAACATGACTTAGTGACTGAACAGCAATCTTTGTACCTTGTCAACTTATAAGAATAGAATTTAACATATTTCAAAATTTGCAGCCTACTTCTTTGCTTTGATCCACCTAAAATGTTTTCAGTGGGTTTGGGTAATGGGCTGTTAAGACACACATATTTAGTTTGCTGTAAAACTTTTATTATCAGACCCACCTCAGATCATCAGGCATTAAATCCTGGAATTTGAGGACCCTGGCTTTATCAGATACATGCATTGCAAATACTTCCTCCCACTCTGCTGCCTCTTCTTTCTGTTGATCATTTCCTTTGCTGTGCAGAGGTTTTGACAAACACATGGTGGCAATGGTGTGAGGTGCTAACAACATGGCACATCTCAGCTCACCTGGAGCTGTCCTTACTTTAGAGCTGTGAGTCATACACACCAGATAATTAATTTCCTTTAGTTGTCTTTCCTTATGAACAAGACTTCTTCCTTAGACTAACATTTCTGGTAAGATCATCTCTACTTCTCAAACCTAGAACCAACTGGTTCTAGAGGTTTCAGCATTAAAGGCAAGAAGTCCCACATAACAGTGAGAACTCTTGATGGCTCTGTGTGTTCAGATATCCAAGGATTTAAGGATCAATCAGAAGGAAATCTTCCCAAGTCAATTCTAATTGTTATAAATCATTTATTGATTATAATTTTCAGAGTTTCTCAAGCTTGGTAATATTGATATTTCGTGTTGGATTTTTATTTTTATAGGGAGCTACCCTGTGCATGCTACCAGGTATAGCAGCATCTCTGACCCCTGTCCAATCACTCTGGTACATTCATTATGACAATCAAAAATGCCTCCAGATATTGTCAAATGTCCATGTGGGGGGTGGAGAGGAGGTTCATAATCATCTGTAGTTGAGAAATATTGCCTTATTTCCTTGTAGATTTTCAGGTTCTTCTGTGTGAATTATGCCCAAATTAAACATCTAGTTTCTTATCGCCCAAATGATGCTATTGTATAGTTTAAACAACCTGTATTATTTTTGAATCTGGAATGCACTGGTATCTAAAATCTTTATCCTTGTAATTTCTTCCCATTTTTTTTTCTTTTCCCTCTTAGTAAGCATTTGTTTTTCCCATGCTCTAAAATCTGATTTGGAGCTGAACCTTTTGATACTTTGTCTCCAGAGGTTCATTTTATCCTCCTCAATTCAATTTTGTTTAAATACCTACCTCTGTTCCCTTGCACAATTCTTCCAAAAACACAGAATTAGAGAGACATATACCTGAAAACTCTCAGAGACCCTCTGCTTTCCCACTCCCAGGAAACACTTGTTCAGGACACTACTACGAAGGAGCTCAGCTAAGCCAGGTCCCCTCTACAAAGCTTGCTAGAAAATATGCATTCCCTGTTCCTGATGTTTAATGTTGGCAGTGACTCTAAATTTCCCCCAAAAGACTTTTTCTCATGGAAGAATGAGTGAACCTAAGGTATCCTTTAGATACATTACATGGTAAAGAATATCCATATTTTCTCAGACCTACAGACAGACCTGCTAGTTAAAAAGCACCCCACCTTCCAGCCTCTGGAGGTCTCAGCAGTTTGGGGAAGAAGTTGAGACATGTCTCTCCATTCCTTGTGGCATAAGAGCCCTGGAGAAAATCATTTACCTTATTCTTCAGAGGCCTCAAAGCAAGCAATTATAGTTAATTATTGCTTCCTCATGTAATTATATTTTCTTGGAAAAGTGAAGAAACATTAACAGCAGCTTTAGAAACATTAGATATGAAAGTTAAAAGCTTAAATGTCTTCTCCCCATGCTCCATAATCATTCCCATAGACTCCAAAAATGTTGGATAATAAAAAGTCACAGCAAAATTTATCTTTGTTATTTAATAAATATTTCTCTTTTTAAAGTATACTTCTTAAATTTTTTTTGGATTTATTGAGGTATAATTAACAAAAACAAATTGTACAGATCTAAGGAGTATAGTTGATGTTTATATATGTG
>SJYT01058203.1:0-18441 GCA_006410635.1 Cephalophus harveyi | reverse complement strand
GCATCAGAAAAAAGCCTCATCTCGCCTGGAGGGGAGAACCTCCTGGTTTTTCTCGAGTTGCGGCAGGTCCCTCTTGAGTTACGACGGGGACCTCAGGGACCTGCTGACGTGGCCTCAGGAAAGACCAGTCACCATACGAGTTGCGAGGGGTCCTTCAGGATTCCTGTCCAGTCAGTGTTGGGTCTTAAGTACTCGTCTGGAAATGCAGCCAGAACCTGAGGTTTCTGCTCCAGTGCTGACATGGATCTTGGGGTTCCTCTGGAGTCTCTACAGCAGAGTCAGGACTCTTCTCAAGTGGAGACATACATGTCCGTTTTCCTCCCAAGCTGGAGCAGCTGTGTCAGGCTTCCTGACGAGTTGACACAGGGAACTGTGGCTTTCCCTCGAGGTGCCACAGGGCTGTCGAAGATGCCACCGTGGTGTGATTCGATGCTCAGGGTGGCCTTCGAGGCAGTGCAGGGAATTAAGGTTCATCTGGAGTGGACTGAGACATTTGGGGGTCTTTTGGAATGGTGGCATGACCCCTGGAGTTCCTCTCGACTTTCCTGTTGAGAGCACGCCCTCTTGCTGTGCGACGGGAACGCCAGAATCCTTTCCTGTCGAATAAGGGAAACGATCCCTCATCGGGAGTGGAGGAGGGGGAAAGGGGGCTCCTCTTGAGTTGTGGTGGGTCCCTCAGTGTTCCTCTCGAGTGGAGATGGTTATGTCAGGGAACTACTCGGATTGTAGCATGGCTCTGAAGGACCCTTTGACGTTCAGGAGGGAAGGCCGGTTTTCTCTTTGCATGCTACTGCAGAAAAAAGCCTCATCTCACCTGGAGGGGAGAACCTCTTGGTTTCGCTCGAGTTGTGGCAGAACCCTCTCGAGTTATGATGGGGACCTCAGGGACTCTCTCGCGTGGCTTCAGAAAAGGCCAGTCTCCGTGTGAGTTGAGAGGGGCTCCTCGGGATTCCTCTCCAGTTGGTGACGGGTCCTAAGACCCCGTTTGGAGCCGAAGCTGGAACCTGAGGCTTCCTCTCCAGCACTTGCATGGAACGTGGGGTTACTCTGGAGTCTCTCAAGGGGAGTCAGGCCTTGTCTCCTGTGGTTGCATGCACATCTGCTTTCCCCCTGAGATGTAGCTGCAGTGTCAGGCTTCCCCTCGACTTGACCCCTGGATCTCTTTCTTTCCCTTGAGATGCCAGAAGCCTGTGACAAGATCTACCGTGGTGTGAGGTGATACGCAGTTGACACTTGAGGTAGTGCAGGGAAATCAGGTTCATCTGGAGTGGACTGAGACATCTGGGGGACTTTTAGTATGTTGGCACGACCCTGGAGATCTCGGCTTCCCTGTTGAGAGCGCCAACTCTTGAGATGTGATGGGAAAGGAGGAAATCCTTTCCTGATGAAGTAGGGAAAGAGACACTCATCTCGAGCTCACAATGGGGAAACGAGGCTCCTCCTGAGGTGTGCGGGGACCCTTAGTGTTTCTCCCACGAGGGGACTGGTATTTTGGGGAACTTCTTGAGTTGAAGCAAGGGTGGGAAGGATGCTTGCGAGGTTCAAGTGGGAAGGCGTGGTTTCCCTTGTGAAGCCACAGCAGAAAAGGGCCTCATCTCGTCTGCAGGGGAGAACCTCCTGGTTTTACTCGAGGTGTGGCAGGTCTACCTCGAGTTACAATGGGGACCTCAGGGACCCACTGGCGTGGCCTCAGGAAAGGCCATTCTCCATACGAGTTGTGAGGGGCACCTCAGGATTCCTGTCCAGTCAGTATCAGGTCTTAGGTACCCGTCTGGAACTGCAGCCAGAACCTGAGGTTTCCTCTCCAGTGCTGACTGGGATTTGGGGTTCCTCCGGAGTCTCCACAGGAGAGTCAGGACTCTTCTCAATTCGAGACATCCCTGTACGTTTTCTTCCCAAGCTGTAGCAGCAGTGTTAGGCTTCCCGACGTGTTGATACAGGGATCTGTGGCTTTCCCTCGAGGTGCCACAGGGCTGTCGCAGTTGCCACCGTGGTGTGATTCGATGCTCAGGGTGACCTTCGAGGCAGTGCAGGGAATTCAGGTTCTTCTGGGGTAGACTGAGACATTTGGGGGTCTTTTGTAATGGGGGCATGACCCCTGGAGTTCTTCTCGACTTTCCTGTTGAGAGCACGCCCTCTTACTGTGCGATGGGAACGCCAGAATCCTTTCCTATCGAAGCATGGAAATGATCCTTCATCGGAAGCGGAGGAGGGGGAAAGGGGGCACCACTTGAGTTGTGGTGGGACCCTAAGTGTTCCTCTCGATTGTAGATGGTTATGTCGGAGAACTTCTTGAGTTGTAGCACATCTGTGAAGGACCCTTTGAGGTTCAGGAGGGAAGGCCGGTTTTGTCTTGGGATGCCGCAGCAGAAAACGGCCTCATCTCGCCTGGAGTGGTGAACCTCCTGGTTTTACTCGAGTTGCGGCAGGTCCCTCTGGAGTTACGATGGGGACCTCAGGGACCTTTTCGTGTGGCCTCAGGAAATAGACCCTCATCTCGAGCTCACGATGGGGAAACGAGGCTCCTCCTGAGGTGTGCCGGGACCCTTCGTGTTCCTCCTGTGTTGGGACTGGCATTTCGGGGAACTTCTTGTGTTTCAGCAACTGTGGGAAGGACGCTTGCGAGGTTCAATTTGCAAGGTGTGATTTCCCTCATGATGCCACAGCAGAAAAGGGCCTCATCTCGCCTGCGGGGCAGAACCCCGTGTTTTTTTGGAGTTGTGGCAGGTCGCTCTCGAGTTATGACAGGGACCTCAGGGACCCGCTGAAGTGGCCTCAGGAAATACCAGTCACAATACGAGTTGCCAGGGGTCCTTCGGGATTCATGTCCAGTCAGTTTTGGGTACTAGGTACTCGTCTGTAACTGCAGCCAGAACCTGAGGTTTCATCTCCAGTGCTGACGTGGGTCATGGTGTTCCTCTGGAGTCTCCACAGCAAAGTCAGTACTCTTCTCAAGTGGAGACATACACGTCCATTTTCTTCCCAGATGGAACAGAACTGTCAGGCTTCCCGACGAGTTGACACAGGGATCTGTGGCTTTCCCTTGAGGTGCCACAGGGCTGTCGCAGATGCCATCGTGGTGTGTAGCCAGAACCTGAGGTTTCCTCTCCAGTGCTGACGTGGGTCATGGTGTTCCTCTGGAGTCTCCACAGCAGAGTCAGGACTCTTCTCAAGTGGAGACATACACGTCCGTTTTCTTCCCAGATGTAGCAGCAGTGTCAGGCTTCCCGACGAGTTGACACAGGGATCTGTGGCTTTCCCTCGAGGTGCCACAGGGCTGTCGCAGATGCCACCGTGGTGTGATTCGATGCTCAGGGTGACCTTCGAGGCAGTGCAGGGAATTCAGGTTCTTCTGGGGTAGACTGAGACATTTGGGGGTCTTTTGTAATGGGGGCATGACCCCTGGAGTTCTTCTCGACTTTCCTGTTGAGAGCACGCCCTCTTACTGTGCGATGGGAACGCCAGAATCCTTTCCTATCGAAGCATGGAAATGATCCTTCATCGGAAGCGGAGGAGGGGGAAAGGGGGCACCACTTGAGTTGTGGTGGGACCCTAAGTGTTCCTCTCGATTGTAGATGGTTATGTCGGAGAACTTCTTGAGTTGTAGCACATCTGTGAAGGACCCTTTGAGGTTCAGGAGGGAAGGCCGGTTTTGTCTTGGGATGCCGCAGCAGAAAACGGCCTCATCTCGCCTGGAGTGGTGAACCTCCTGGTTTTACTCGAGTTGCGGCAGGTCCCTCTGGAGTTACGATGGGGACCTCAGGGACCTTTTCGTGTGGCCTCAGGAAAGGCCAGTCTCCGTGCGAGTTGAGAGCGGCTCCTCGCGATTCCTCTAGAGTTGGTGCCGGGTCCTAAGTCCCCATCTGGAGCCGAAGCTGGAACTTGAGATTTCCTCTCCAGTGCTGGCATGGATCTTGGTGTTTCTCTGAAGTCTCTCATGGGGAGTCAGGACTCATCTCATGTGGTTGCATGCAAGTTCGCTTTCTTCCTGAGCTGTAGCTGCAGTGTCAACCTTCCCCTCGACTTGACCCCATGATCTCTGTCTTTCCCTTGAATGGCACAGTCCTGTGGCATGATCCACCGTGGTGTGAGGTGATACATAGGTGACACTCGATGTAGTGCAGGGAATCAGATTCATCTGGAGTGGACTGAGACCTCTGGGGGACTTTTAGTATGTTGACCGCACCCCTGGATATCTCGGCTTTCCTGTTAGAGCGCCACCTCTTGAGATGTGATGGGAACGGCGGGAATCCTTTCCCAAAGAAGCAGGGAATAAGACCCTCATCTCGAGCTCACGATGGGGAAACGAGGCTCCTCCTGAGGTGTGTCAGGACCCTTCGTGTTCATCCCGCGCGGGGACTGGTATATCGGAGAACTTCTTGAGTTGCAACAAGGATGGGAAGGATACATGCGAGGTTCAAGTGGGAAGGCGTGATTTCCCTCGTTAAGCCACAGCAGAAAAGGGCCTCATCTCGCCTGCAGGGGAGAACCTCATGGTTTTGCTCGAGGTGCGGCAGGTCCATCTTGAGTTTCGACCGGGACCTCAGGGACCCGCTGGCGTGGCCTCAGAAAAGGTCAGTCTCCATACGAGTTGTGAGGGGCCCATTGGGATTCCTGTCCAGTCAGTGTCGGGTCCTAGGTACCCGTCTGGAACTGCATCCAGAAACTGAGGTTTCCTCTCCATGCTGACTGGGATTTGGGGTTCCTCTGGAGTCTCCACAGGAGAGTCAGGACTCTTCTCAGTTGGAGACACACCTGTCCGTTTTCTTCTCAAGCTGTATCAGCAGTGTCAGGCTTCCCGACGAGTTGACACAGGGATCTGTGGCTTTCCCTCGAGGTGCCACAGGGCTGTCGCAGATGCCACTGTGGTGTGATTCGATAATCAGGGTTACCTTCGAGGCACTGCAGGGAAATCAGGTTCATCTGGAGTGGACTGAGACATTTGGGGGTCTTTTGTAATGGGGGCATGACCCCTGGAGTTCCTCTCGACTTTCCTGTTGAGAACATGCCCTCTTGCTGTGCGATGGGAACGCCAGAATCCTTTCCTGTGGAAGCAGGGAAAGGATCCCTCATCGGGAACGGAGGAGGAGGAATGGGGGCTCTTCTTGGTTGTGGTGGGACCCTCACTGTTCCTCTCGAGTGTAGATGATTATGTCGGGGTGCTTCTTGGGTTGTAGCAAGGCTGTGAAATACCCTTTGAGGTTCAGGAGGGAAGGCCGGTTTTCTCTTAGAATGCCGCAGCAGAAAACGGCCTCATTTCGCCTGGAGGGAAGAACTTCCTCGTTTTTCTCGAGTGGTGGCAGGTCCCTCTCGAGTTACGACGGGGATCTCAGGCACCCTCTCACGTTTCCTCAGGAGAGGCCAGACTCCATGCGTGTTCAGAGGGGCTACTGGGGATTCCTCTCCAGTCGGTGTCGTGTCCTAAGTCCCCGTCTGGAGCTGAAGCTGGAACCTGAGGTTTCCTTTCCAGTGTTGTCTTGGAACTTGTGGTTTCACTGGAGTCTCTCAAGGGGAGTCAGGCCTCGTCTCCTGTGGTTGCATGCACATCCGCTTACCTCCCGAGCTGTAGCTGCAGTGTCAGGCTTCCCCTCGACTTGACCCCGGGATCTCTGTCTTTCCCTATAGATGCCACAGGCCTGTGACACGAGCCTCCATGGTGTGAGGTGATACGCAGGTGACACTCGAGGTATTGTGGGGAAATCAGGTTCATCTGGAGTGGACTGAGACATCTGGGGGACTTTTAGTATGTTGGCACGACCCCTGGAAATCTCAGCTTTCCTGTTGAGAGCGCCACCTCTTGAGATGTGACGGGAACTGCGGGAATCCTTTCCCGACGAAGCAGGGAAAAAGACCCTCATCTCGAGCTCACGATGGGGAAACGAGGCTCTTCCTGAGGTTTGCCAGGACCCTTCGTGTTCCTCCCATGTGGGGTCTGGCATTTCGGGGAACTTTTTGTGTTGCAGCAACTGTGGGAAGGACGCTTGCGAGGTTCAAGTGGGAAGGCGTGATTTCCCTCGTGATGCCACAGCAGAAAAGGGCCTCATCTCGCCTGCAGGGGAGAACCTCCTGGTTTTTCTCGAGTTGTGGCAGGTCCCTCTGGAGTTATGACAGGGACCTCAGGGACCCGCTGACGTGGCCTCAGGAAAGACCAGTCACAATACGAGTTGCGAGTGGTCCTTCGGAATTGATGTCCAGTCAGTTTTGGGTCCTAGGTACTCGTCTGTAACTGCAGCCAGAACCTGAGGTTTCCTCTGCAGTGCTGACGTGCATCATGGGGTTCCTCTGGAGTCTCCACAGCAGAGTCAGGACTCTTCTCAAGTGGAGAAATACACATCCATTTACTTCCCAGATGTAGAAGAAGTGTCAGGCTTCCCGACGAGTTGACACAGGGATCTGTGGCTTTCCCTCAAGGTGCCACAGGGCTGTCGCAGTTGCCACCCTGGTGTGATTCGATGCTCAGGGTGAGCTTCGAGGCAGTGCAGGGAAATCAGGTTCATCTGGAGTGGACTGAGACATTTGGGGGTCTTTTGGAATGTTGCCACGACCCCTGGAGTTCCTCTCAACTTTCTTGTTGAGATCACGACCTCTTGCTGTGCGACGGCAACGACAGAATCCTTTCCTGCCGAATCAGGGAAAGGATCCCTCATCGGGAATGGAGGAGGGGGAAAGGGGGCTCCTCTTGAGTTGTGGTGGGACCCTCAGTGTTCCTCTCGAGTGGAGATGGTTATGTCAGGGAACTTCTTGAGTTGTAGCAAGGCTGTGAAGACCCTTTGAGGTTCAGGAGGGAAGGATTGATTTCTTTCGGGATGCCGCAGCAGAAAACGTCCTCATCTCGCCTGGAGGGGAGAACCTTATGGTTTTTCTCAAGTAGCAGCAGGTCCTTCTCAAGTTACGACGGGGACCTCAGGGACCCGCTCGCGTGGCCTCAGGAAATGCCAGTCTCCATGCTAGTTGAGAGCGGCCCCTCAGGATTCCTCTCCTGTCTGTGCCGGGTCCTGAGTCCATATGTGTAGCTGAAACTGGAACCTCATGTTTCCTCTCCAGTGCTGGCATGGATCTTGGGGTTCCTCTGGGGTCTCCCCAGGGGATTCAGGGCTGGTCTCCTGTGGTTACGAGCATGTCCTCTTTCCTCCCGAGCTGTCGCAGCAGTGTGAGTGTTCCCGTCGAGTTGACCCAGGGATCTCTGTCTTTCCCTCGAGATGCCACAGGCCTGTGTAATGAGCCACTGTGGTGTGAGGCGATACGCGGGTGACATTCGAGGTAGTTCAGGGAAATCACGTTCATCTGGAGTGGACTGAGACATCTATGGGACTTTTAGTATGGTGGCCCGACCCCAGGAGAACTCTGCTTTCCTGTTGAGAGCGCCACCTCTTGAGATGAGACAGGAATGGCGGGAATTCTTTCCCAACGAAGCAGGGAAATGGACCCTCATCTCGAGCTCACGGTGGGGAAACAGGGCTCCTCCTGAGTTGTGCTGGGACTCTCAGTGTTCCACCAATGTGGGGACGAGTATGTCGGGGAATTTCTTGAGTTGCAGCAAGGGTGGGAAGGACCCTTGCTAGGTTCAAGAGAGAAGGCATGATTTCCTTTGGGATGCCGCAGCAAAATAGGACCTCATCTCGCCTGCAGGGAGAACCTTCTGGTTTTTCTCGAGTTGCAGCTGGAGTGGACTGAGACATCTATGGGACTTTTAGTATGGTGGCCCGACCCCAGGAGAACTCTGCTTTCCTGTTGAGAGCGCCACCTCTTGAGATGAGACAGGAATGGCGGGAATTCTTTCCCAACGAAGCAGGGAAATGGACCCTCATCTCGAGCTCACGGTGGGGAAACAGGGCTCCTCCTGAGTTGTGCTGGGACTCTCAGTGTTCCACCAATGTGGGGACGAGTATGTCGGGGAATTTCTTGAGTTGCAGCAAGGGTGGGAAGGACCCTTGCTAGGTTCAAGAGAGAAGGCATGATTTCCTTTGGGATGCCGCAGCAAAATAGGACCTCATCTCGCCTGCAGGGAGAACCTTCTGGTTTTTCTCGAGTTGCAGCAGGTCCCTCTCGAGTTACGACGGGGACATCAGGGACCCGCTCGCGTGGTCTCAGGAAAGGCGATTCTCTGTGCGAGTTGAGAGGAGCCCCTTGGGATTCCTCTTCAGTCAGTGCCGGGTCCTAAGACCCTATCTGGAGCCGAAACAGGAACCTCATGTTTCCTTCTCCACATCTGGCATGGATCTTGGGGTTCCGCTGGAGTCTCCACAGGAGAGTTAGGCCTTGTCTCCTGTGGTTACATGCAAGTCTGTTTTCCTCCCGAGCTTTAGCAGCAGTGTCAGGCTTCCAGATGTGTGGACACAGGGATCTGTGGCTTTTCCTCGAGGTGCCACAGGGCTGTCACACGTGCCGCAGTGGTGTGATTCGATTCTCGGTGTGACCTTCGAGGCAAGATAGGGAATTCAGGTTCATATGGAGTGGACTGCANTCAGGCTTCCAGATGTGTGGACACAGGGATCTGTGGCTTTTCCTCGAGGTGCCACAGGGCTGTCACACGTGCCGCAGTGGTGTGATTCGATTCTCGGTGTGACCTTCGAGGCAAGATAGGGAATTCAGGTTCATATGGAGTGGACTGCAACATTTGGGGGTCCTTTGGAATGGTGGCATGTCCCCTGGAGTCCCTCTCGACATTCCTGTTGAGATCACGTCATCTTGCTGTGCGACGGGAAAGCCAGAATCTTTTCCCGATGAAGCAGGGAAGGGAACCCTCATCTGCAGCAGATGAGGGGGAAAGGGGGCCCCTCTTGAGTTGTGGTGGGACCCTCAGTGTTCCTCTCGAGTGGAGATGGGAATGTCACGAACTTCTTGAGTTGCTGCTAGGGTGTGAAGGACCCTTTGAGGTTCAAGAATGAAGCAGTGATTTCTCTCGAGATGCCACAGCAGAAAAAGTCCTCATCTCGCCTGCAGTGGAGAACCTTATGGTTTTTCTCGAGTAGCGGCAGGTCCTTCTCAAGTTACGATGGGGACCACAGGGGCCCGCTCGCGTGGCCTCAGGAAATGCCAGTCTCTGTGCGAGTTGAGAGCGTCCCCTTGGGATTCGTCTCCTGTCTGTGTCGTGTCCTGGGTCCTGTCTGGAGCCGAAGCTGGAACCTGAGGTTTCCTCTCCACATCTGGCATGGATCTTGGGGTTGCACTGGAATCTCCAAAGGAGAGTTAGGCCTCGTCTCCTGTGGTTGCATGCAACTACGTTTTCCTCCTGAGCTGTAGCACCAGAGTCAGGCTTCCAGACGAGTGGACACAGGGATCTGTGGCTTTCCCTCGATATTCCACAGGGCTCTCGCACGTGCCACCATGGTGTGATTCGATCCTCGCGGTGACCTTCGAGGCAGGGCATGAAAACCACGTTCATCTGAATTGGACTGACCTATTTGGGGGTCTTTTGGAATGGTGGAACGACCCCTGGAGTTTCTCTCGACATTCCTGTTGAGAGTGTGTCCTCTTGCTGTGCGACGTGAACGACAGAATCCTTTCCTGATGAAGCAGGTAAGGAACCCTCATCTGGAGCATAGGAGGGTGAAAGGGGGCCCCTCTTGATTTGTCGTGGGACCCGCACTATTCCTCTGGAGTGGAGACAGGAATGTCGGGGAACTTCTTGAGTTGCAGCAAGGGTGTGAAGGACCCTTTGTGGTTCAGGAGGAAAGGCGTGATTTCTTTCAGGATGCCGCTGCAGAAAACGGCCTTATCTCGCCTGGAGGGGAGAATCTCCTGGTTTTTCTCGAGTTGCGGCAGGTCCCTCTCAAGTTACAACGGGGACCTCAGGCACCTGCTCGCGTGGCCTCAGGAAAGGCGATTCTCTGTGTGAGTTGAGAGTAGCCCCTCGGGATTCCTCTCCAGTCAGTGCCGGGTCCTAAGTTCCCATCTGGAACCGAAACTGGAACCTCATTTTTCCTCTCCAGTGCTGGCATCAATCTTGGGGTTCCTCTGGAGTCTCCCCAGGGGAGTCAGACCTGGTCTCCTGTGGTTACGTGCACGTCCCCTTTCCTCCCGAGCTGTAGCAGTAGTGTCAGGGTTCCCGTCGAGTTGACCCAGGGATCTCTGTCTTTCCCTCGAGATGCCACAGGGCTGTGGAATGAGCCACCATGGTGTGAGGCGATACGCGGGTGACACTCGAGGTAATGCAGGGAAATCACGTTCATCTGGAGTGGACTGAGACATCTATGGGACTTTTAGTATGGTGGCCCGACCCCAGGAGAACTCCACTTTCCTGTTGAGAGCACCACCTCTTGAGATGTGACGGGAATGGCGGGAATTCTTTCCCGACAAAGCAGGGAAAGGGACCCTCTTCTCGAGCTCACAGTGGGGAAACGGGGTTCCTCCTGAGTTGTGCTGGGACCCTGGGTGTTCCTATCGAGTGGAGATGGGTATGTCAGGAACTTCTTGAGTTGCAGCAAGGGTGTGAAGGACCCTTGTGGTTCAGGAGGGAAGGAGTGATTTCTCTCGGGATGCGGCAGGAGAAAAGGGCCTCATCTCGCCTGCAGGGGAGAAC
This sequence comes from Cephalophus harveyi, assembly GCA_006410635.1. Taxonomy (NCBI): domain Eukaryota; kingdom Metazoa; phylum Chordata; class Mammalia; order Artiodactyla; family Bovidae; genus Cephalophus; species Cephalophus harveyi. Next base: position 7,919 of record SJYT01058203.1, on the reverse strand, counting down.
CTCCTGGTTTTTCTCAAGTTACGGAAAGTCCCTCTCAATTGACGACGGGGATCTCAGCGACCTGCTGGCATGGCCTCAGGAAAGAACAGCCTCCATGCGAGTTGCGAGGGGCCCCTCGGGATTCCTCTCCAGTCATGTCAGTTCCTCAGTCTTTGGCTGGAACTGTGGCCAGAACCTGAGGTTTTCTCTCTAGTGCTGACATGGGTCTTGGGATTCCTCTGAAGTCTTCACAGGAGAGTCAGGACTCTTCTCGAGTGGAGACATATACGTCCGTTTCCTCCCGAGTTGTAGGAGCAATGTGAGGCTTCCTTACGAGTTGACGCAGGGATCTGTGGCTTTTCCTCAAGGTGCCACAGGGCTGTCACACGTGCCACAGTGGTGTGATTCAATGCTCACTGTTACTTTCGAGGCAGGGTAGGGAAATCAGGTTCATCTGGAGTGGATTGCGACATTTGGTGGTCCTTTGGAATGGAGGCACATCTCGACATTCCTGTTGAGAGCACATCATCTTGCTGTGCAATGGGAAAGCCAGAATCCTTTCCCGATGAAGCAGGGAAGGTAACCCTCATCTGCAGCAGATGAGGGGGAAAGAGCGCCCCTCTTGAGTTGTGGTGGGACCCTCAGTGCTCCTCTCGAGTGGAGATGGGAATGTCACGAACTTCTTGAGTTGCACCAAGGGTGTGAAGGACCCATTGAGGTTCAGGAGGGAAGGAGTGATTACTCTCGAGATGCCGCAGCAGAAAAAGTCCTCATCTCGCCTGGACGGAGAACCTTATGGTTTTTCTTGAGTAGCGGCAGGTCCTTCTCAAGTTACGACGGGCTCCTCTGGGACCCGCTAGCATGGCCTCAGGAGAGGGTTATGTCGGGGTACTTCTTGAGTTGCAGCAAGGGTGTGAAGGGCCCTTTGTGGTTCAGGAGGAAAGGCGTGATTTCTTTCAGGATGCCGCTGCAGAAAATGGCCTTATCTCGCCTGGAGGGGAGAACCTCCTGGTTTGTCTCGAGTTGCGGCAGGTCCCTCTCGAGATACGATGGGGCCCTCAGGGACCCACTCGCGTGGCCTCAGGAAAGGTGATTCTCTGTGCGAGTTGAGAGTAGCCCCTCGGGCTTCCGCTCCAGTCAGTGCCGGGTTGTAAGTTCCCGTCTGGAGCCGAAACAGGAACCTCATGTTTCCTCTCCAGTGCTGGCATGCATCTTGGGGTTCCTCTGGAATCTCCCCAGGGGAGACAGGCCTGGTCTCCTTTCGTTACGTGCACGTACTCTTTCCCCCCTAGTGGTAGCAGCAGTGTCAGGGTTCCCGCCGAGTTGACCCAGGGATCTCTGTCTTTCCCTCGAGATGCCACAGGGCTGTGGAATGAGCCACGGTGGTGTGAGGCGATACGCGGGTGACACTCGAGGGAGTGCAGGGAAATCATGTTCATCTGGAGTGGACTGAGACATCTATGGGACGTTTAGTGTGGTGGCCCGACCCCAGAAGAACTCCGCTTTCCTGTGGAGAGTGCCACCTCTTTAGATGCGATGGGAATGGCGGGAATTCTTTCCGGATGAAGCAGGGAAAGGGAGCCTCATCTCGAGCTCATGGTGGGGAAACGGGTCTCCTCCTGAGTTGTGCTGGGACCATCGGTGTTCCATCACTATCAGGACGGTTATGTCGGGGAATTTCTTGAGTTGCAGCAAGGGTGGGAAGGACCCTTGAGAGGTTCAAGAAAGAAGGCGTGATTTTCCTCGAGATGCCGCAGCAGAAAAGGGCTTCATCTCACCTGCAAGGGAGAACCTCCTGGTTTTTCTCGAGTTGCAGTAAGTCCCTCTCAATTGACTACAGAGACCTCAGCGACCCGCTGGCGGGGCCTCAGGAAAGACCAGCATTCATGCAAGTTGCAAGGGGCCCCTCAGGGTTCCACTCCAGTCATGTCGGTTCCTAAGTCCTTGGCTGGAACTGCGGCCAGAACCTGATGTTTCCTCTCCAGTGCTGACATGGATTTTGGGGATCCTCAGGAGTATCCACAGGAGATTCAGGACTCTTCTCGAATGGAGACATACACGTCTGCTTTCCTCCTAAACTGTAGGAGCAATGTGAGGCTTCCCTACGAGTTGACAGGGGATTTGTGGCTTTTCCTCGAGGTGCCACAGGGCTGTCGCACGAGCCACAGTGGTGTGATTTGATGCTCGGTGTGACCTTCGAGGCAGGGTAGGGAAATCAGGTTCATCTGGAGAGGACTGCGACATTTGGGGGTCCTTTGGAATGGTGGCACTTCCCCTGGAGTCCCTCTCGACATTCCTGTTGAGAACACATCATCTTGCTGTGCGACGGGAAAGCCAGAATCCTTTCCCGATGAAGCAGGGAAGGAAACCCTCATCTGTAGTGGATGAGGGGGAAAGGGGGCCCCTCTTGAGTTGTGGTGGGACCCTCAGTGTTCCTCTCGATTGGAGACGGGTATGTGAGGAACTTCTTGAGTTGCAGCAAGGGTGTGAAGGACCCTTTGTGGTTCAGGAGGGAAGGAGTGATTTCTCTCGGGATGCCGCAGCAGAAAACATCCTCATCTCGCCAGGAGGGGAGAACCTTATGGTTTTTCTCGAGTAGCGGCAGGTCCTTCTCAAGTTACCACTGGGACCTCAGGGACCCACTCGCGTGGCCTCAGGAAATGCCAGTCTAAGTGCGAGTTGAGAGCGGCCCCTCGTAATTCCTCTCCTGTCTGTGCCGGGCCCTGAGTCCCTGTCTGGAGCCGAAGCTGGAACCTGGGCTTTGATCTCCATATCTGGCATGGATCTTGGGGTTCCGCTGGCGTCTCCACAGGAGAGTTAGGCCTCGTCTCCTGTGGTTACATGCAAGTCTGTTTTCCTCCTGAACTGTAGCAGCAGTGTCAGGCTACCAGACGAGTGGACACAGGGATCTGTGGCTTTCCCTCTAGATTCCACAGGGCTCTCGCACGTGCCACCATGATGTGATTCGATCCTCTCGGTGACCTTTGAGCCAGGGCACGAAAACCAGGTTCATCTGAAGTGGACTGAGATATTTGGGGGTCTTTTGGAATGGTGGAACCACCCCTGGAGTTCCTCTCGACATTTCTGTTGAGAATGTCCTCTTGCTGTGCGACGGGAATGCCAGAATCCATTCCTGACGAAGCAGGGAAAGAACCCTCATCTGGAGCAGCGGAGGGTGAAAGGGGGTCTCTCTTGATTTGTGGTGGGACCCTCACTCTTCCTCTCGAGTGGAGACGGGTATGTCGGGGAACTTCTTGAGTTGCAGCAAGGGTGTGAAGGACCCTTTGTGGTTCAGGAGGAAAGGCGTGATTTCTTTCAGGATGCCACTGCAGAAAACGGCCTTATCTTGCAAGGAGGGGAGAACCTCCTGGTTTTTCTCGAGTTGCAGCAAGTCCCTCTCGAGTTACGACGGGGCCCTCAGGGACCCGTTCATGTGCCCTCAGGAAAGACGATTCTCTTTGCGAGTTGAGAGTAGCTCCTCGGGATTCCTCTCCAGTCAGTGCTGGGTCCTAAGACCCGTCTGGAGCCGAAAATGGAACATCATGTTTCCTCTCCATTGCTGGCATGCATCTTGGGGTTCCTCTGGAGTCTCCCCAGGGGAGTCAGGCCTGATCTCCTGTGGTTACGTGCACGTCCCCTTTCCGCCTGAGCTGCAGCAGCAGTGTCAGTGTTCCCGTCGAGTTGACCCAGGGATCTCTGTCTTTCCCTCCAGATGCCACAGGGCTGTGGAATGAGCCACCGTGGTGTGAGGTAATACGCGGGTGACACTCGAGGTAGTGCAGGGAAATCACGTTCAACTGGAGTGGACTGAGACATCTATGGGACTTTTAGTATGGTGGCCCGACCCCAGGAGAACTCTGCTTTCCTGTTGAGGGTGCCACCTCTTGAGATGCGACGGGAATGGCGGGAATTCTTTCCCGACACAGCAGGGAAAGGGACCCTCATCTCGAGCTCACGGTGGGGAAACGGGGTTCCTCCTGAGTTATGCTGGGACCCTCGGTGTTCCACCAATGTTGGGACGGGTATGGCGGGGAATTTCCTGAGTTGCAGCAAGGGTAGGAAGGACCCTTGCGAAGTTCAGGAGAGAAGGCGTGATTTCCCTCGAGATGCCACAGCAGAAAAGGGCCTCATCTCGCCTGCAGGGGAGAACCTCCTGGTTTTTCTCAAGTTGCGGAACGTCCCTCTTAATTCACGACAGGGGCCTCAGCGACCCGCAGGCGTGGCCTCAGGAAAGACCAGCCTCCATGCGAGTTGCGAGGGGCCCCTCGGGATTCCTCTCCAGTCATGTCGGTTCCTAAGTCCTTGGCTGGAACTGCGGCCAGAACCTGAGGTTTCCTCTCCAGTGCTGACATGGATCTTGGGGTTCCTCTGGAGTCTCCACAGGAGAGTCAGGACTCCTCTCGAGTGGAGACATACACGTCCGTTTTCCTAACGAGCTGTAGGAGCAATGTGAGGATTCCCTACGAGTTGAAAGAGGGATCTGTGGCTTTTCCTCGAGGTGCCACAGGGCTGTCGGATGTGCCACAGTGATGTGATTCGATGCTCGGTGTGACCTTCGACGCAGGGTAGTGAAATCAGGTTCATCTGGAGTGGACTGTGACATTTGCGTATCCTTTCAAATGGTCGCATGCCCCCTGGAGTCCCTCTCGACATTCCTGTTGAGAGCACGTCATGTTGCTATGCAACAGGAAAGCCAGAATCCTTTCCTGATGAAGCAGGGAAGGGAACCGTCATCTGTAGTGGATGAGGGGGAAAGGGGGCCCGTCTTGAGTTGTGGTGGGACTCTCAGTGTTCCTCTCGAGTGAAGACGAGTATGTCAGGAACTTCGTTAGTTGCAGAAATGGTGTGAAGGACCCTTTGAGGTTCACGAGGGAAGGGATGATTTCTCTCGTGATACCGCAGCAGAAAACGTCATCTCGCCTGGAGGGGAGAACCTTATGGTTTTTCTCGAATAGCAGCAGGTCCTTCTCAAGTTACGACGGGGACCTCAGGGACCCGCTCGCGTGGCCTCAGGAAATGCCAGTCTCCGTGCGAGTTGAGAGCGGCCCCCCGGGTTTCCTCTCCTGTCTGTGCCGGGTCCTGAGTCCCTGTCTTGGGCCGAACCTGGAACCTGAGATTTCTTCTCCACATCTGGTATGGATCTTGGGTTTCTGCTGGAGTCTCCACAGGAGAGTTAGGCCTCATCTCCTGTGGTTACATGCAAGTGCGTTTTCCTCCTGAGCTGTTGCAGCAGTGTCAGACTTCCAGACGAGTGGACACAGGGATCTGTGGCTTTCCCTCGAGATTCCACAGGGCTCTCGCACGTGCCACCTTGGTGTGATTCGATCCTCGCAGTGACCTTCGAGGCAGGGCACGAAAACCAGGTTCAACTGAAGTGGACTGAGATATTTGGGGGTCTTTTGGAATGGTGGAACGACCCCTAGAGTTCCTCTCGACATTCCTGTTGAGAGTGTGTCCTCTTGCTGTGCGACGGGAATGCCAGAAATCATTCCTGACGAAGCAGGGAAGGAACCCTCATCTGGAGCAGAGGAGGGTGAAAGGGGTACCCTCTTGTTTTGTGGTGGGACCCTCACTATTCCTCTCGAGTGGAGATGGGTATGTGGGGGAACTTCTTGAGTTGCAGCAAGGGTGTGAAGGACCCTTGGAGGTTCAGGAGGAAAGGTGTGATTTCTTTCAGGATGCCACTGCAGAAAACGGCCTTATCTTGCCTCGAGGGGAGAACCTCCTGGTTTTTCTCGAGTGGTGGAACGACCCCTAGAGTTCCTCTCGACATTCCTGTTGAGAGTGTGTCCTCTTGCTGTGCGACGGGAATGCCAGAAATCATTCCTGACGAAGCAGGGAAGGAACCCTCATCTGGAGCAGAGGAGGGTGAAAGGGGTACCCTCTTGTTTTGTGGTGGGACCCTCACTATTCCTCTCGAGTGGAGACGGGTATGTCGGGGAACTTCTTGAGTTGCAGCAAGGGTGTGAAGGACCCTTTGTGGTTCAGGAGGAAAGGTGTGATTTCTTTCAGGATGCCACTGCAGAAAACGGCCTTATCTTGCCTCGAGGGGAGAACCTCCTGGTTTTTCTCGAGTTGTGGCAGGTCCCTCTCGAGTTACGATGGGGCCCTCAGGGACCCGCTCGCGTGGCCTCAGGAAAGATGATTCTCTGTGCGAGTTGAGTGTAGCCCCGCGGGCTTCCTCTCCAGTCAGTGCCAGGTCGTAAGTCCCCATCTGGAGCCGAAACTGGAACATCATGTTTCCTCTCCATTGCTGGCATGCATCTTGGGGTTCCTCTGGAGTCTCCCCAGGGGAGTCAGGCCTGATCTCCTGTGGTTACGTGCACGTCCTCTTTCCACCCGAGCTGCAGCAGTAGTGTCAGTGTTCCCGTCGAGTTGACCCAGGGATCTCTGTCTTTCCCTCGAGATGCCACAGGGCTGTGGAATGAGCCACCGTGGTGTGAGGCAGTACGCGGGTGACATACGAGGTAGTGCAGGGAAATCACGTTCATCTGGAGTGGACTGAGACATCTATGGGACTTTTAGTATGGTGGCCCAACCCCAGGAGAACTCTGCTTTCCTGTTGAGAGCGCCACCTCTTGAGATGCGACGGGAATGGCGGGAATTCTTTCCCGACAAAGCAGGGAAAGGGACCCTCATCTCAAGCTCACGGTGGGGAAACGGGGCTCCTCCTGAGTTGTGCTGGGACCCTCGGTGTTCCACCAATGTGGGGACGGGTATTTTGGGGAACTTCTTCAGTTGCAGCAAGGCTGGGAGGACCCTTGCGACATTCGAGAGAGAAGGCGTGATTTCCCTCGAGTTGCTGGAGCAGAAAAGGGCTTCATCTCGCCTGCAGGGGAGAACCTTCTCGTTTTTCTCGAGTTTCGGAAAGTCCCTCTAAATTGACAATGGCGACCTCAGCGACCCACTGGCGTCATCTCAGGAAAGACCAGAGTCCATGCGAGTTGCGAGGGGACCCTCGGGATTCCTCTCCAGTCATGTCGGTTCCTAAGTCCTTGGCTGGAACTGCGGCCAGAAACTGAGGTTTCCTCTCCAGTGCTGACATCGATCTTGGGGATCCTCTGGAGTCTTGACAGGAGAGTCAGGACTCTTCTCGAGTGGAGACATACACGTCTGTTTTCCTCCCAAACTGTAGGATCAATGTGAGGCTTGCCTACAAGTTGACACAGGGATCTGTGGATTTTCCTCGAGGTGCCACAGGGCTGTCTCATGTGCCACAGTGGTGTGATTTGATGCTCGGTGTGACCTTCAAGGCAGGGTAGGGAAATCAGGTTCATCTGGAGTGGACTGCGACGTTTGGGGGTCCTTTGGAATTCCGGCACGTCCCCTGGAGTCCCTCTCGACATTCCTGTTGAGAACACATCATCTTGCTGTGGAATGGAAAAGCCAGAATCCTTTCCCGATGAAGCAGGGAAGGGAACCCTCATCTGTAGCGGATGAGGAGGAAAGGGGGCCCCTCTTGAGTTGTGGTGGGACCCTCAGTGTTCCTCTCGAGTGGAGACAGGTATGTCAGGAACTTCTTGAGTTGCAGCAAGGGTGTGAAGGACCCTTTGAGGTTCAGGAAGGAAGCAGTGATTTCTCTCTGGATGCCGCAACAGAAAACTTCCTCATCTCGCCTGGAGGGGAGAACCTTATGGTTTTCCTCGAGTAGCAGCAGATCCTTCTCAAGTTACGACGAGAACCACAGGTACCCACTCGCGTGGCCTCAGGAAATGCCAGTGTTCATGTGAGTTGAGAGTGGCCCCTCGGGATTTCTCTCCTGTCTGTGCTGGGTCCTGAGTTCCTGTCTGGAGCTGAAGCTGGAATCTGAGGTTTCTTCTCCACATCTGGCATGGATATTGGGGTTCCGCTGGAGTCTCCCCAGGAGAGTCAGGCCTCTTCTCAAGTGGAGACATGCAGGTCTATTCTCCTCCTAAGCTGTAGCAGCAGTGTCAGGCTTC
>SJYT01058202.1:86002-127236 GCA_006410635.1 Cephalophus harveyi | reverse complement strand
CTGGATGGCATCACGGACTCGATGGACGTGAGTCTGAGTGATCTCCGAGAGATGGTGATGAACAGGGAGGCCTGGCATGCTGCGATTCATGGGGTTGCAAAGAGTCGGACACGACTGAGCGACTGAACTGAACTGATAGAGTGTCTCCATCTTTGGCTGCAAAGACTATAATCAATCTGATTTCGGTATTGACCATCTGGTGATGTCTTTGTGTAGAGTCTTTTGTTGTTGGAAGAAGGTGTTTGCTATGACCAGTGCGTTCTCTTGGCAAAACTCTGTTAGCCTTTCCCCTGCTTCATTCTGTACTCCAAGGCCAAATTTGGCCGTTACTCCAGGTATTTCTTGACTTCTTACTTTTGCATTCTGAATTCAATCTGATTTCGGTATTGACCATCTGGTGATGTCTTTGTGTAGAGTCTTTTGTTGTTGGAAGAAGGTGTTTGCTATGACCAGTGCGTTCTCTTGGCAAAACTCTGTTAGCCTTTCCCCTGCTTCATTCTGTACTCCAAGGCCAAATTTGGCCGTTACTCCAGGTATTTCTTGACTTCTTACTTTTGCATTCTGAATAGAGTATGATTAACTATTCAAACTCCATTTCACTCATTGGGACTTCAAAGTTGTTTTTGGAATGGTAGAGAGATTTCTGGAGTTTTTCCTTGCCTTGAGCTTTGTTTGGGGTTGGTTTTAATAAAAGACTCCAGGAGGCAGCTATTCTAGAAGGAAAACTGTGTCGTAGGAATTAATTAATATTTGCTTAAAATGAATTCTGTTCAGGTGATTAGATTTAAAATATGACCACAAATTTAAGGATAATCTTTTAACATTAGAAGGAGTTGCTGTTTACTTAAAACTGGCAGATGTGAAGGGTATGATTTGGAATGTGAAAAACTAAAACTCACTAATATTGATCGTTTAGGAAGGACTCATGCCAGCCACATGGTAGGTGCTCATAAATGATTATCGTTGAAGGAGGAGTGGGGTTTGAAGGATGAATTGAGTAACTATTAACTGAGAAGCAGCTTTGTGTTTAGTGAGAATTACAGTTAATGTTTATGATATTAACTATTTCCTGATAGTGCTTATGCAATAAGTAATGGGTGTTTATTAGCTGGCCCATTTTAAACACTATATTTTGTTTTGTTTTGGTATTTGAATATAATAAACAGTATTGTTGACTGAGCAGCAGCTGTGGTTTTATTACCCAAAAGGATGCTTTGTTTAGATTGCTATCTTGTATAGCATCCACTGGTGCTATTTGTGGATGAGAAATACAAGCAATTCCTCTTTTAATGAGTTGGAAAGTATTATGAGTTTGAGGCTGAAGGTTCTGAGTTGTTGATTAGGCAAATTAAGCTGTTGGACTTCTTTCTAACTGTTCTGTGTGGATGGCTGATTTTCCACAGGCTAATTTTCAACAGAGATTCTTGAAGCCATGAAGCTCTTTTATTTAAAAATAATAACAAATCCCTCTAATTTAAATAAACCAATGCCCAGGGGAGTATATTATTTGTGGTTTTAGGAAACCAAAATGACAGACTTATCATAAATTAACTGTAGCTGTCTTTCTATAAAACTTTGTAATTTCAACACTGTGAAGTCTGAATGAAACAATGTTTTCTACCCACTTGAAAAAAAAAACAAAAAAACAATGTGTTCATGAGAGGAAATGAGCTGAACACAACATTACGTCAGCAGTACATATTGTCATTGAGAGGTTTGGGGACCTCTTTAGGAGGTCCTAAGAGGAGTGTGAGCAAACTGCCCCAGACTGAGGTATGAAGTAGGCAGTGTTGGATCTCACAGGGCTTCTGTCCTTTTATAAACATTTGAGGACCACCTGACATCCAGATATCCATTCTCTTTAGCTGATTTTATTGAGGTTGCAAGAACTGAGGTGTTGACACACTCATGTCATGCTGCAAACCAGTTGTGGAAGAAGGGGAGAAAAATACGAATTAGAAAGTGCCCATGTGAACGAGGTGTTCTTCGTTGTACATGGGAGAGGGACAACTACAGTGTGAAGGGACTAGGGGAGGGATGGGCACATGCTCTTTTAGGTTATAGTTATTATGTCGATGGATTTTTCAGATGTTGAATAGCCCTTCTATTCCCGGAATAAGTTCTATTTGGTCATAATATATCATTGTTTTCATTCACTGATGGACTCTCTTTGATAATGTTTAATTTAGAAGATTGCATAAAATGGGTCAAAAATAAGTATTTCTAGAGGATCTATGTTAGAACCTCTTTGTCATTTTTCCATGTAAACATGTAAATGTTTGAAGTTCTGCTTGCACTGGCTCTCCTTCCTACCACCACTGATGAAATCTCATCCATGCCTCAACTTATCTCAGGGCCATTTCATCTGTAAAGCCTTTTCTTTGTCTTGGCCCCTATTGTGTAAAAACAGTCCCTGTGCCAAAACTTCACAATGTGTGTTAGTGTCAAGGCTTGATTTCCCAAAACTTATCATGACACTTCTGTAAGACAAAGTGAGCACTTGTCAAAGATTTACTGAACTCATGAATGAGAGGACTGGCAGGATGATAACCTGGTCCAATAGATCCTTTGTTCGATAAACAGCAAGTTATATAGTTTATTGGGCATGCCATGCTAAAATCAATTGGCTAAGTAGAGACAAGCTTGTTCATATCCTCAAGGGCAATAAAATAATAATATTTGAGTTTTTGTTTTCTATTGAACAGGAATGATTTGCATCTCTTCTGGGCAAAAGTTAAGAAGTTTTTACATAATCTTGTAGCAAGTCAAAGAAAGGTATATTCTCCCAGAAAAAGAAAGAATCCTTACATGGGCCTGTTAGATGATGTTCAAGGATGACATTAGAAAGATATGCAGGCTTTCTTTTGCCAAGTTTTTATGTTTCGGATTTTTTTTTTTCCTTAAGAGTAGCAAATTCTGCAGAAGGTACTCTCTACTTTGTGTTTCATTTATTTGCACATCTGACCCACACAGGCATAGTGTAGAGGAAAGCACATGGGTTTTGAATATCTCACACAACCTAAGGTTCAGCCTCAACTCCCCAAACTCAACCCTGATTCACAAATGGCTTGTGCTGCTGGAGGAGGGGTCTGGGACAATAAAAATGGACAGAGGGCTTAGGAGCATCAGGTGAAAGGACATGTAGAACATCTCTGGCACTCTCACATGGTAACAACTCAGCACGATCACATTTCACCAGCATAGGGATACAAAGGGGAGCAAGGACACCAGTAAAGCCACTTTCTGTTTGCTCCTCCAAATGCTCACGTAGCACTTTCCACACCCTTGATAAGAAGGGACCCTCTCCGCTGATATTTCTGGGTTTCCCCCAAAGGAATGCCCATTTGACCACAGATCAACATGATAGTCACAGTCACCCAAACCTATTCTCCTTCTGGGCCTTGGGCTTCTCGCTTAGCAGTGTTTGCACTTGTGGTAGTCTCTGAAGTCCACCAGGGAAGTGGAGAATGTCGGAAAATGAAGACACCAAGGGAACTTTCTTCTGAGATCCTAAAGCCAAGAAACTGTCTTTGTCACCATTTCCAGCTGCCTGTTCCCCTTTCCGTTCATAATTGAGTATCTTTTTAAATTTTTTTAATTTTTTTTAATTGGAGGATAATTACTTTACAATATTGTGTTGGTTCTGCCATACATCAACTTGAATCAGCCATTAGTATACATGTCTCCTCTCTCTTAAACCTTCTTCCCATCTCCCATCCCATTCTACCCCTCTCTATAACTGAGTATCTTAACAGGAGAGGTACATCTGACAAATTGAATGTGGGCAGACTTCACTTACTCAAGGATAGTAAATGAGGATACATATACATGTGAGCTTCTGCTTTAGGATAAAGAAGATTTTAAACAACTGTTATTCACTGTTAACTGATACCAGTTGTTTTAGGATACAGATTTTTAAAAGGAATATTTCTGGCCCTTAAGAAACAACTCAAACTATACAGTATAGATACATACTAGCAGGTCAAATATTTATGCAGAACCCAAGAAACTGAGCAAAATGTGATAGGATGTAAACCCAGCCCAGTGCATTTGCTTTGAGGCTTTCTGTGGCAATTAGGGATCACATTCCTTAATCAACAGGACAATGCTGAAATTGAAGGGTGTGTTTTTCACCACAGAGAGAAATTGAGTAAGGTTTATTACTGAGTGTGAAGATGTTTGTGTGCTTATGTACAGAATGTTTAGGAATTCATGCTGAAATCTCCTGTTTCCCTGACAGGTTTTTATTGTTTTTGCCTAGCAAATATATCCACTTGAAAAAATAACTCAAGAGCTCTGGTTGTGCCAGCATGAATGTGTGCCAAATGTCTTGTCTGATCTTGTAAGTCCTTTACATCTGTCTTCAAACATACAAATATGAAGCTTCTTTAGCAAATTCATCACTACATTGCACTCTCTCACTATAGAGAACAGAAAATTTAAAATCATAATGATTAGCTGTGAAGTTATAGAAAGGAAAAGATGTTGATGTGTGAGAGGTTTCTAGGGTGCAGGGGGACTCATAATGGTAGCTTTTGAAATTATTTCTAACCAGAAACCAGATCTGTCCCAAAGGAAGATGTATCTTTTAAAATTTTTTTATTTTATTTTTAATTGGAGGGAAATTACTTTACAATATTGTAATGGTTTCTGCCATACATCAGTATGAATCAGTTATAGGGATACCTATGTTCCCTCGCTCTTAACCCTCCCTCCCAACTCCCTCCCTATCTTACCCCTCTAGGTTGTCACGGAGCACCTGCTTTGGGTTCCACTGGCTAGCTATTTCACATATAGTAATGTATATGTTTCAATACTACTTTCTCAAGTCATCCCACCATCTCCCTCCCCTACTCTGACCCTAAGTCTGTTTTTCATGCCTGTGTCTTCTTTGCTCTGCCAACTGAACACTGACACTTGCCACCTACATCTACAAAGATTAAATCATGGCCGCTGCAAACTGCTGACTTTCAACGTCCCTGAAAGGAGTTCAGGGTGAAAAGCAGGAATGAGGCACTCTGTGCTCTGGGAAAAACTGGCAGAACAGGCCTTCAGATAGATAGATCCTTTCAGGAGAAGATTTTATTATTTTTGCATCTTCTCGTACCTAGAGAAACACTGACGTCATTAAAGGTGAAATCTGCTTTGGCTATTAAGGAAAAGTTTACAATTAAAAGTCAAAATAGAGTACTATGGTTCAGATATCCTGGGAAATAACTAGGTGATGCTATGGGTGTACTTTCAGATTAGTCCTTGTATTGCTAAACACTTGAGTTTTCTGAGTCGTGTCAGGCTTGGATGCCACCATTTTCAAAACAATGTCTGCTGGAAGCTAGTAACCTTACTTTTTATAAAACTAGGCAACTGGCTAAATGGCTACAAGTCTCCCTGAAGTGCCAGGCCCAGACTGGGTTTCAGGCCTATTCTTCAAAAAGAAATGAGATTTATTTTGGTCTACTAAATTCCAGTTATCGCTCCTCCAACTACTTCTAATTGGGTCTGTTCCAAGCTGGGGCAGTCCTATGCCCCATTTTGACAGGAAGTTATCACAGTCATAGTTGCCTAGTTCCCTAAAATTAAAACTGAGCGGGACTCTGTGGGGCTCTGGAGTACAGATCTGTTCTGTGTTCTCCATTTCTTATCTGTAGGATATAGACTTTGTTCAGCCTCCTTGACCTTCCCTGAATTCCAAACAATCCTGGATTCAAACAATTGCTAATCAGGGAAGGGAGGGGACACAAAAACAGAAACAATCAAAGGCTGGTACAGCCTCCAGACAGAGTCCTGGTTCCTACTCAAAGAAATATGCATAACAATGTCTTTGAGCCCCCACCCAGGTGGAGGATGGTAACTTCTTGCTAATCAGGGAAGGGAGGGGATACAGAAACAGAGGAGAAACAATCAAAGGGTGGTACAGCCTCCAGACAGAGTCCTGGTTCCTACTCAAAGAAATATGCATAACAATGTCTTTGAGCCCCCACCCAGGTGGAGGATGGTAACTTCAGACTGAACACAAGATTCCTGGAGCACAGCTCTGTTGCCTCACCCCCAACCAATCAGAAAGGGGTCACAAACCCTGCAACCCTCACCCCAAATGTTGCCTTTTGTTTCCGGGGACCAGAGATGACCATCCTGTTAGGTCTCCTGTTTGGCCCTTGTCTATTTCATCTCTGAGAGGGGCCAACTAAATTGCTGTTACTACAAGGATAGAAGCCGGTTTCAGATGTGGAAAACCCCAACTTAGATCAGGTAGAGAGAGACTTCTGCTCTGCTAGGCAGGCCTCTGCCCATGCACAGCAGGAAGAAGTTACAGAAGAAAGAGACCTCCGCCCCAATTCTCAAGAAGTATCTTGAGTATGAAGTCTCTCAGGGGGCCTATGTGCTGCGTTAGGGGAAGAATGTTGTTTTTATGTGAATCACTTGGGGGTAGTCAGGGAGTCCCTGGCCAAGATAGGAGAAGGGCTGAGTCAGAGAAAAAGAGAAAGAGAAAAGCCTCAGAGTTGGTTTGAATCCTGGTTCAGTTCATCTCCCTGGCTCACGACCCTCATATCTTCTTTGGGCCCCTGATCATTTTACTCTTGCTACTCACCTTCGGACCATGTTTACTCAATAAGTTGATAAACTTTATTAAAGGCCGCATCAACATGGTGCAACTTATGGTGCTTAGGTCCCAATATGCAGCCCTACCAAACCCACCCCTGGTAAAAGACAATATAAAGCTAGCTACAGACCCATGATTGGGTCTGTCTTGGGTCCTTGAGAAGGGGGGAAATGAAGAGCCTAAGCTACTCCATCTTGTAAAAGAACTCCATTTTGTAAAGGTTCCGGGCAAACAGACTTAGACTTTGGATATTACCTAACCTTGCCCCACGGTTCACGAGCCAATCGGTTCTTAGGTTAAACCTCCTGACTTTACGTTCAGGAACTTGTGATTTACCTTGGAAGTAAACACCAATCAGGAATCCACACACAACCCTATAGAAGAAGGCAACCAATCAGTTGTCCTTCAGCCTGAACACCCCCTTTTTACCCTTTTACCTGGATATTCCCTATATAAGCAGTGTAGCCCAAAACTCGGGGCTCCCTCCCTATAGCCGCTGCATCAGTGTTGGTGGGAGCCCCAGCTCGAGCTTGGTAATGAAACTCTCTTGCTTTTGCATCGGATATCGGCTCCCTGGTAGTCACTGGGAGATTTCATGACTTGGGCATAACAATATATGTACCACAATTTCTTTTATCCATTCATTTTTTGATGGACATCTAGTTTGCTTCCACCTCCTAACTGCTGTAAATAGTGTTGCAATGAACATTGGGGTATATGTGTCGTTTTAAATTATGGATTCCTGGGGATATATCCCAGTAGTGGGATTGCTGAGTCATATAATAGTTTATTTGTTTTTAAAGG
This sequence comes from Cephalophus harveyi, assembly GCA_006410635.1. Classification (NCBI taxonomy): domain Eukaryota; kingdom Metazoa; phylum Chordata; class Mammalia; order Artiodactyla; family Bovidae; genus Cephalophus; species Cephalophus harveyi. The sequence continues at coordinate 119,831 of SJYT01058202.1, read as the reverse complement.
ATTCTCTGAATTGTTCTCTTTGGTGGCTGTATCAGTTTGCAAGAGGGTTCCCTTTTCTGTGCATCCTCTCCAGCTAGATTCCTTTTATTTCTTTTTCTTCTCTGATTGTTGTGGCTAGGATTTCCAAAGCTATGTTGCATAATAGTGGTGAGAGTGGGCACCCTTGTCTCATTCCTGATTTTAGAGGAAATGCTTTCAATTTTTCAGTGTTGAGAATATTTGCTGAGGGTTTGTCATTTATGGCCTTTATTATGTTGAGCTATTTTGGTTCTTGGGTGTCCCTGGTGGTTCAGATGGTAAAGCATCTGCCTGCCATGCGGTTGACCCTGGTTCAATCCCTGGGTTGGGAAGATCCCCTGGAGAAGGAAATGGCAACCCACTGCAGTACTCTTACCTGGAAAATCCCATGGATGGAGGAGCCTGGTAGGCTACAGTCCATGTGGTTGCAAAGAGTTGGACTCAACTGAGTGACTTCACTTCACAGGTTGTGTCTATGCCTACTTTCTGGAGACTTTTAAAAATCATAAATGGGTGTTAAATTTTGTCAAAAGCTTTCTCTGCATCTACTGAGATGATCATATGATTAGAAGGGTGTATCTTTACTTTCAGAATTGAGTAAGACTCTTCAGATTAAAGACTGCATATCTTTGATGAGAGGATAACTCATTACTTTTTTGAAGTGCCACAGATTTGCTGCTGAGGAATAAATATATCTGTTTTGTTTTATGATGAAAGATTATGTAACTGGGAAGCTTAAAAAAAATATAGACTCTTGGCCTCACTTCAAGTGAATTGGATTAGAATGTCTGGGGAAGGTCCTGCTTTTCCTGTATCAAAATGTTTTAAAAGCCCTTGAGGTGATTTTAATGGGTAGCAAGGGTAGAGAATTATTGCCCTACGCCAACTACACCATGAATGACTCTGTTTACTTAATTGTTTTGGAAGTAATGAGGATGCTGTGTTGCCAGCTCTTTATCACANTCTGGGGAAGGTCCTGCTTTTCCTGTATCAAAATGTTTTAAAAGCCCTTGAGGTGATTTTAATGGGTAGCAAGGGTAGAGAATTATTGCCCTACGCCAACTACACCATGAATGACTCTGTTTACTTAATTGTTTTGGAAGTAATGAGGATGTTGTGTTGCCAGCTCTTTATCACAAAATCTCATGATTGTGCAACCCAGACACTAGTCCTTTCTCAGAGGTGGGTAGGAGCAAAACACCCGGCCAGGTCCACGTGCAGAATTCTGATGACTATTCAATCCTCTGCTTCGAGTGATATTCTGACATGGTCAGATTCTACCTGCTGATAGAGAATAGGTCTAGTGTACTTGTCCCTGGGTTTCTTTCATAAGAATGCCTCCCTAATGGTCATTTGTTTATGGTAACTTTGGCTGCATAGAAGAAAATTTCTATAGTCAAATATCTCTTTCTGTGTGTATGTGACTTGCTTTAAGTTTCATTTTTTTCCTGTCATAATTTTTTCCCTTGATTTTTTTTATGGTTACTGGGAAAATGAGATTTTCATTTCAGGATCTGTGTTATGAAGTACTGATGACTATACTTTCTGGCATGTGATCTGATTAAAATGCTGGTTGGACCACCTATTTTGGCTAGCTGGCAAACCATATTTTAAAAAGTTAACATTTTAGAGGCTAAAATCCATATCCTCTGTCTAACTTTTCAAATTATTTAAATAGTGATATCCTCCCTTAGTGGCTTAGATGGGAAAGAATTTGCCTGCAATGCAGGAGACCTGGGTGTGATCCCTGGGTCAGGAAGATCCCCTGGAGAAGGGAATGACTACCCAGTCCAGTATTCTTTCCTGCAGAATTCCATGGACAGAGGAACCTGGCAGGCTACTGTGCATGGGGTCATAAAGAGTCAGACCTGACTGAGCGACTAACACTTTTACTACTTTTCATTCCCCAAGTTCATCTAACATAGCAAATCTGTTTCTTGCCAAATTGGGTGTGAGAAGAGGAGTAAGAAATTATGAGCCTCCACTGAAGAATAGCTCAAATCTCTCAGAGTGGGTTTTTAAAAAATTAATTTATTTTTACCTGTACCTATGTTAGTTGCTCAGTCGTGTCTGACTCTTTGCGACCCCATGTACGTAAGCCATCAGGCTCCTATGCCAATGGAATTCTCCAGGCAAGAATACTGAAGTGGGTTGCCATTCCTTTCTCCAGGGGATCTTCNCGGGAGAAATATCAATAACCTCAGATATGCAGATGACACCACCCTTATGGCAGAAAGTGAAGAGGAGCTAAAAGGCCTCTTGATGAAAGTGAAAGAGGAGAGTGAAAAAGTTGGCTTAAAGCTCAACATTCAGAAAACGAAGATCATGGCATCTGGTCCCATCACTTCATGGGAAATAGATGGGGAAACAGTGGAAACAGTGCCAGACTTTATTTTTTTGGGCTCCAAAATCACTGCTGATGGTGACTGCAGCCATGAAATTAGAAGACGCTTACTCCTTGGAAGAAAAGTTATGTCCAACCTAGATAGCATTTTCAAAAGCAGAGACATTACTTTGCCGACTAAGGTCCGTCTAGTCAAGGCTATGGTTTTTCCTGTGGTCATGTATGGATGTGAGAGTTGGACTGTGAAGAAGGCTGATCGCCGAAGAATTGATGCTTTTGAAGTGTGGTGTTGGAGAAGACTCTTGAGAGTCCCTTGGACTGCAAGGAGATCCAACCAGGCCATTCTGAAGGAGATCAGCCCTGGGATTTCTTTGGAAGGAATGGTGCTAAAGCTGAAACTGCAGTACTTTGGCCACCTCATGCGAAGAGTTGACTCATTGGAAAAGACTCTGATGCTGGGAGGGATTGGGAGCAAGAGGAGAAGGGAACGACCGAGGATGAGATGGCTGGATGGCATCACGGACTCGATGGACGTGAGTCTGAGTGAACTCCAAGAGATGGTAATGAACAGCGAGGTCTGGCGTGCTGCCATTCATGGGGTCGCAAAGAGTCGGACACGACTGAGCGACTGAACTGTACTGAACTGAAATGATGAGTAGATGACTGAATGGGGGCATCCCTGATGAATCAGCAGTAAATAATCTGCTTGTAGTGCAGGAGACATGAGAGACACAGGTTCGATTCATGGGTTGGGATGATCCCCTGGAGGAGAGCATGGAAAACAACTCCAGTGTCCTTGCCTGGGAAATCCCATGGACAGAGGAGCCTGGTGGGCTACAGTCCACGGAGTTGCAGAGTCGGACACAACTGAGCAGCTTAGCACACATGCACGCCAATGCCTGTATAGACTGAATTTACTGCCAGATAAGAGTGAGTATTGATCTATATATTAGTTTCTTCTCACTGCTGTGACAAAGTACCACAAACTTGATAGCATAAAGCAACACAATTTAATCTCTTACAGTTCTAGAGGCTCAGAAGCTGAAATGTTTCACTGTGCTGAAATCAAGGCGTCAGCAGAGCCACTCCCCTCTTCACGCTCTAGGTGAGAATCTGTCTCCTTATCTTTTCCAGCTTCTGGAGCAGCCTTTCTTGCATCCCTTGTTGCTTGGCCTCTTCCTCCATTAGCAGAGCCTTCAGGAGCATAACATCTTAACTTCAGTTGTCTCTTTGCTTTCTAGTTCTGGTGTGTGAGGAGTCCTTTATCTCCTTTTAGGATTACCTGTAATTCCATTTAGGAGACAGCTGGATAGTCCAGGTTAATGTCCTCCAGACCCTTAAATAAATCACATCTTTGCAAACCCTTCTGCCATGGAAGGTAATATTCACAGGTTTCAGGGACGTTGTTCATTTGCTCAGTCATGTCTGACTCTTCGCAACCCCATGGACTGCAGCACATCAGGCTTCCTTGTCCTGCACTGTCTCCTGGAGTTTGCTCAAACTCATTTCCATTGAGTCAATGATGCCATCCAACCATCTCATCTTCTGTTGTCCCCTTCTCCTCATGCCCTCAATCTTTCCCAGAATCAGGGATGAGAGTGTGGCTATCTTTTGAGGAACCAGTTTCCAGCCTACCACAACCTATTGATGACTCTCTGGAAATTTAAAATGAAAATGAAAAAGAAAGCTGTAAACATCATAGATGTCATTGAATCCTAGTTCTGTAACCAAAGTTTAAATTCAACACAGTACTCCTGTTTTAATTGTGCCAGCTGCCTTGCTTTTTCTTTTCCCATTTTGTTCTTAACTGTCTGCAGTTGGCTTCTGCTCCATGCTGCTGATATAGTGCTGTCAAAAGTTTGTCAGTGAGTCTCAAGCTTAATCTTGGAGCATCTCTCTTTGGTTTTCATCTTCCTCATTCTCTTTGAGACACTCAGCAGAGACCACTTATTAATAAATATAACTCTCCCTTCTTTGAATGCCCACAACGCTCACTCATATACTGGCACTTCTTCCATCATAATCATTGCAACTAGTCCTTCTCCCTCCTTTGATGTGTTTCATGTTCCTAACCCACGATATTGAATTCTTTGAGGTTCTGTGCATAGCTCTCTGGTGTCTTCTCAGACCCCAGAGGCTTTATGTGCTCTTGGGTTGAGCTACTGTGTTGATGAGACTCACAAGTACTTCCCTTTAAACCTGAATTCTAACTCTATGCCTGTGACGGCCATCTATTTCCTGCCTTCTTACAGGTCATGGACATATAGATACCCTGTCATCTCTAATCCAGCATTTATAAAAACAAAATTTATCTTTCTCTTACACTCTTAATTGGTTTTCTTTTTTATTTCCAAGCAGGTCAATAACACTACCATTATGCTAGACATTTTGGTATCTTATTCCTCACAACTAGACATTGTTATTATCCTTTTGATTCTTAGTGAAAATAGTTTTTGGTTGTGTTTTTCCCCCATGTAGTCAAGAGCAGTGCTACTCAAAGTGTGGTCCTGGACCAACATTATCATCACCTGAAAGCTTGTTAGAAATGCAGAGCCTTAGTCCTATCCCAGACCTTTTGAATTACAATCTGTATTTTAACTGTGGTTTAGCAAGCTCTCCAGCTGAGTCTAATGATTAGTGGTGTCAGTAATGGCAGTAACCATTGGGCTAGAGTCGAGTGCAGACAGGCATTGCTCCAGGCTTAGATTCATGCCCACAGCTTCTTAATAGGTGAGTCTCCCAGTTTCCAGTCAAATATCTTATGGAGAGTTATTTTCTTTTTTAATTTCTATTCTCTTTGTCAACCTTATTTCATATTTTACAGTGTTACGTATGTCATATGTTTGGACTATCTGGAAACTGGCTAGGAGGACATTCTCAAGGGGAACAGACCTCTAGAGTTAATTAATGCATTTCTAGGTTTCATTCCTGTTCTTAAAAAAATGTTTATGTATTTGGCTCTGCCAGGTCTTAGTTGCGGCATGCGGGATCTAGTTCTCTGACTAGAGATTGATCCCAGGCCCCCTGCACTGGGAGTCTTAGCTGTTGAACTACCAGCAAAGTCCCTTCCTTCCTGTTTTGAGTGACAGGCTGTGGAAGTTTTTTTTCCCCTTTTCTTTCTTTCTTCTTCTTCTTTTTTTAATGCTCCCAGCTAACTGGACTTACCTCCTTCCATAGAAAACTTCAAAATACAATTCTTGTTCCAGCTAAGAAAGTTGCTGATGGGAAGGAGAATAGAAGAGGGAGAGGGAGAGAAGAGCCACAAAAACTACATGTGGATTGCAAATGTGAGGAGGCATTTTAGCGTCGAATGCATTGCTGAGGTTTGTCATGTTATTAGTCTTCTTTTTTTTGTTTTTTTTAGGAAACCAAAATTTCTAAGCCTTGTAAACTCCTCCTAGTTTTCTTCATGCAGCTAGAATTCATGGCGGTGGTTTATTTGAAATAATCTCCTTTACTATTTTTCAACATTAGTTAAGGTCAAGGACAAAAGGAGGAAGTCCTTTTGTTGGAAGATTGGCATTGGGAAAGAATTTGGAGAGAAGGGAGAAAAATCTTCAAATAACTTAATTACACACTTGGTATCTGCCACATCCCTCCTGAACATATTGATTTAACTAAAATTTAGTATTCCACGAACACCTGTTACTTAAAAAGAAAAAGAATTAAACATTTGTCAGTGTTGAGATTTTCTTGGAGACAGAATACAATGATTACAGAATATACAAGTCGTGTTGCTCACAGTTTAATTTGAGAGACAGACTAGTAAATAGACACTTACACCCATGTGAATGGCCCAAGCCCTCTCTGCTTTTCAGACATCAGAAAAACTCTTCACTCTGCCACACAGGGTTGAGAGGTATAGCAGTGTAACAGCTGTCCTGTGAGTGGCATGTCATCTCTTCTGCAGCAGCACAGCAATAGAGCAGGAAGATTTGTGCTGAGAAAATGGCAGTCAAAGGTCTGTGAGATGGGTTTCAGTTACAAACTTTATTGACTTATCATGGAAGAAAAGAAAAATTGGAGCAGGGCTCTTTTCAATTCACACCTATATAATTCCCTGTGACTGGAAGTTAAATTTAATTGTTTTAGCAATGTGTCCAAGATAAGGGAGTTGAAATGATGCCCAATTTATTCATGTATTTAACAACTGAAGAGTCTGTCTAAACCAAGACAAAATTTTTGAAGGATATGCTGAGGTGGCTTACATCTTTGGTCGTTTTAGGTTCAAAAGCTTTTTAAACTTGTGAATTTTCTTAGAGATTTCTTGATAAATTAAACTGATCATTTGTTCTTTTTCAAGAGGGTAGTAAGTTGTGATTGTGCTAATCTTGTGTCCAATTCTTTGTGACCCCATGGGCTGTAGCCCGCCAGGTTCCTCTGTACGTGGCATTTCCCAGGCAAGAATACTAGAGTGGGTTGCCATTTTCTTTTCGAGGAGATCTTCCTGACCCAGGGATTGAACCCATGTCTCTTAGGTCTCCTGCACTAGCAGGTGGGTTCTTTACCACTAGCGCCACCTGGGAAGCCCAGTAAGTTAACAAAAGCCACAGAAAATCATTTATTCAGAGGTTCCATTCCTTAATGAATAAAATATTGATTTCACATTGTCTAACAACAAATAAGAATTTTATAGCTTGCCACCTAGACATTATAAAACCATTGAGAGCTATAAGGAAGCAAAGTTGAAGACCTATGATCTAAAGAGAATACTAAATGCTCTTTAAATAGTGCAAAACTATTTTGTTCCCTTTCTACCTTCCCTTCCTCCATCTTGATTGTGAAAGTGGAGAAGTAAGGATCATCCTTTAAAAATATCTGAAAAATATAACTTGATTAAGTATTATTCTACCTTAAATCTTTCTTGGCCACTTATAGGAAAATATGATATGGAAGTAATTTATCTCACATTTTGGCACTAATGCACTTAATCCAAGTAAAAGGAATGAAGCTCCATTTAAAAAATTATTTCATGCATATACATTAGCAGAATCATATTTCAAGTGTATCTCCCATTGATTTTAATTGCTATATTTATAAATCAAATTGCAACATTTATAGAAGACTGCTGAATATATAGAGCACAATATTAGGCACAGTGGACATGATTGGAGAATGGTCTTTCTCATAAATTCTTAATGTTTTTGAGAAATCTAAACTGATATGCAAAACCACAGAGAATGTGCATTGCTACCTGAAAATAGAAACATTAAATGGGCATTCTACTAAATATAAGTAGAAAAATGGGCAAAACTATGCTCAATTGTGAAGGCTTGAGAGTAAAGTCCTTTGCCAGTTTGTTCTGCTGAGTATCTACCAACTCTGTACAGGTTGCTAGAGTTCCAGATTAATGTTTATAGAAAGTTGTGTTTATGTGACATTTAGGAACCATGGGCATGAATCTCTTTGAAGTTCATTGTAAGCAGCATAAATCAAATAAAATTTTGTAACAAATTGTGGCAACACTCAACTTCTGCTGGGACATTTTAAAGGCCCCACTTTTTTTTTTTTTTTTTTCTGGCCTCATGTAGAACCTTTGGAAATCAGAGGATGGTAAGTGTTAGGGTATTGTTTCTTGCTTTCAACTCTATTTAATCTCATCCTCAACCCCACTTCATATCAATAGTCTGTTTTATCATATCCTCTTAGAATTTTTTTCAAGTACATTAATGTTTGAAAAATGACTTTTTGCTAATATAGTGTTTTATAATCTTTCTTAAATTTTGTCCTATTGTGATAAACCTTGTGTCCTTTAACACTATTTGAAATTTTAAAATAAAATACTGTGAAAGACACTTAATAATAACTAAACATTCTTGCACATTTCTACATTGCCCAGTCTCTGCAGTTAGGGTGAGACCAATGTGACTCCTTCAGGACACACACATACACACACACACTCTTGGTCAGGGTAGTTAATGACCAGTGTGTCTTCCCCACCTCTTTCTGTCTTTTATCTGTGTAACTGGAAGTGAAGAAATCCAAGATGCTAGAGTTGCATGATTAAAGAGCTAGAGCCCTGAGTCTCTGCTTGTTCCAGCTGATTTGTGCTGGATTGATATATTAATAAAAAACCCTTATTGTTCAAGCACTTGGATTTCAGGATTTATTTGCTACTGAATCATAACCAAGAATTACTTAAATAGTACCAATATCCTAAATAAAATGTGAATCAGAGAAGTGGGATAAAAGACCATTTCATATGCCTGTTTCTCAACCACTGGTTGGGATTTGGATTCAAAATCAGCAAGTTTCTAAGCAGCGCTTCAAGGCTGCTTCCAACTAATGAAGTATTTTCTGCCTGGTGATAAAGACTTAAACTGCCTAAGGAAACTGGTCCCTACTTATTTTTTAAAATATATTGGGGACCATATTATTGATGGTCAAAATGCTTTGTTGTTAAAGAAAATAACTACTGGTTTAAATGACTGAAAGTTATTCTTTCCAAAGCTTTGCTTTTTGTAATTTTTTCCTGGTTATAAAAGCAACATAGGCTTATTGAGGGAGAAAAATTTTAAGAAATACAAAAGATAAATTTAAAAAGTCCCTCCAATCCCTCATAATCTTATACATCTGGAAACATGCTTAGTATTCAGTTCAGTTCAGTCGCTCAGTTGTATCCAACTCTTTGCAACCCCATGGACTGCAGCATGCCAGGCTTCCCTGTCCATCACCAACTCCTGGAATTTGCTCAAACTGGTGTCCATTGAGTCAGTGATGACATCTGACCATCTCATTCTCTGTCATCCCCTTCTCTTCCCGCCTTCAATCTTTCCCAGCATCAGGTGTGAAAAGTATTGGAGTTTTAGCTTCAACATCAGTCCTTCCAATGAATATTCAGGACTGATTCCCTTTAGGATGGACTGGTTTGATCTCCTTACAGTCCAAGTGACTCTCAAAAGTCTTCTCCAACACCACAGTTCAAAAGCATCAACTCTTTGGTGCTCAGCTTTCTTTATAGTCCAGCTCTTATATCCATACATGACTACTGAAAAAACCATAGCTTTGACTAGACACATGTTTGTTGGTAAAGTAATGTCTCTGCTTTTTAATATGCTGTCTAGGTTGGTCATAGCTTATCTTCCAAGGAGCAAGCATCTTTTAATTTCATGGCTGCAGTCACCATCTCCAGTGATTTTGGAACCCCTCAAAATTAAGGCTGTCACTTTTTCCATTGTTTCCCCATCTATTTGCCATGAAGTGATGGGACCAGATGCCATGATCTTAATTTTCTGAATGTTGAGCTTTAAGCCAACTTTTTCACTCTCTTTCACTTTCATCAAGAGGCGCTTTAGTTCTTCTTCACTTTCTGCCATAAGGGTGGTATCATCTGCATATCTGAGGTTATTGATATTTCTCCCAGCAATATTGATTCCAGTTTGTGCTTCATCCGGCATTTCCCATGATGTACTCTGCATATAAGTTAAATAAGCAGGGTGACAATATACAACCTTGACATACTCCTTTCCCGATTTGTAGCCAGTCTGTTGTTCCATGTCCAGTTCTGTTACTTCTTGATCTGCATACAGATTTTTCAGGAGGCAGGTCAGGAGGTCTGGTATTCCCATCTCTGAAGAATTTTCTACAGTTTGTTGTGATCCACACAGTCAAAGGCTTTGGCATAGTCAGTAACGCAAAAGTAGATGTTTTGAATGGTAGTATTACTGGGTAACATTTCCTTCTAATCTTTTTACTTTGTATATATTAGTAAATGGTTTCCTTCTGAAGACTTGAAGTATTATATTAGCTCCTCTTGGTTTTTTATTTAATTATGTCATAAACTCTTTGTATTTTGTACGTGTATTTAAATACATGTTATTTAAATACTTTTTGTAAATATTGTTTTATTTATTTTGCATTTTAACCAAAATAGATTTGAAATAGATTTCCTTCTGATTAAGACTTTGTGGCAATTTTCAATCTATTTATTTGTAGGATTCATCTTGATAGCCACATGGAACTTCTGAGAAAATTATATAGAATTAAGACTGTGTGTGTGTACATATAAGTATACACATTTATACACCAAATAGATTTTCTGACAGTTCTAGTTACCATCCATTTTTAAAAAGTTGACTTTTATTTTAGGTATAGAGTAATTTGAAAAGCAGTTACTGTTTCAACTCAAGAAAACATATTTTGAACATCAGCTTATGCAGGGTACTGTAAATTAAAGATACAAAGATGATCATTCCTGTCCTTAGAGAGCATACACTCTAAATTAATTCTTAAATAAATAGGTCTTGAGTACATGTCTATTAGGTTTGAGAAAATACCAGACACTGACACTTGGATAAATTACACCAGATGCTCTTGTCTGAGTGATAGAGGCAAAGTTAGTAGACTTAGGTTACTTAGCAGAAGTCCACAACATTTTCCCCAAAAGGCACAGATCTTTCTGTCCCATGGCAGGAAGCATCTGTGAACACAGAGTTGCAGATGGTGATGTCTGAATGTCTGAGGGTATATTTTACTTTCTGGGAGCCTCACTCCCGCCCTGTGTTCCAGCCTTTGTAATGTTAAATTAAGCTAGGGGATGTCTTACTTGGCAAGGCCAGCCTCATGTTGTGTGATGAGTGCAGTGAGTTGCATGAGACCTATACTCGGAATGGGACTTTGCACTTGGAATTTAATGCTCTATAGGCATCATCTTAAGATTCTTAATAATTTATTTGGAATTGGTGTGTTATAAGTAATGTCTGACAGGATGATGAAGCATACACTGGGGACTTCAAGCTTTGGCTCATGTGAAGTCCCATCTTCTGGCAGCTTTCCGCCTCCCAGGTTTGGGTTCTCTGCTAGCTGTTCCCCTGATATTGCCTTCCATCCCTGTTAGGGGTCTGGGCATGGAAAAGGTCAGTGTGGGGCACTTGTGACCACCTAGTCAAGGGAAAGGACCCAGGCACTCATGATGCCCTGCAAGTGTGTTTGTGTCCAAGGGAGAGTAACATGCAATGGCAAAATAAAAACAACAAAAACCCACCATGACAGGACAAATTGAGAGACAGCAGAAGGAAAGAAAACATTTTTATCCTGCTTTCTGAACAAGTGGCCCTGAATTTTCATTTTGCACTGGGCCCTACAAATGGTGTTTCTGGCTCTGCAGCTTGGCCAGGGGTAGGTCATGAGTTTTGGAGTTATAGGATATTTGATTGCCAGACTAAAAGTTTATCTAAGTTGTAACAGACACTTCACCCTGGTTTCATCTTCAAAGGCACCTTTCCTTCAACGTTTAGATTGTAACTTGAGACCTTTACCATAGCAAGCATTCTTTTCATGCTAACTCTACGACGCTCATGATTGTATGTCTGCCCTCTGGAGATCCAAGGTGAATGCTGCACAAAGTTTCATATAAAAATAAGCAAAATGTGAATATTTCAGTTTTTTTCATAGCAGTGCTGTCTGATGTAATTCCCAAAGGCTACATCACTGGCTTTGAAAGAAAATTGTTTTTAAGCTTTTTATGATTGCATGGATTTTTTTCTCCCCAATGTTATGCTTTTGGGGCTGATCACAGTGGATGAGTAAGATTTAGAATAGACTTGGCACAATGGTTTTTTAAAATTTGCTATTGAAAGGTTGTTGCTGAGCCATGAAAAGACACCGGGATTCTTGGCCTCTGGAGAAAAAGAATTCAATCTGGGGCCAGTGACAAAGCTTGATTGCTCAGAGCTTTTGTAACAGAGTTTTATTAAAGTATAAAAGAGATAGAGAAAGCTTCTGACATAGACATCAGAAGGGGGCAGAAAGAGTGCCCTCAGGTAGTCTTTAGATGGATGTATTATAGCTACTAGCAAGCTATATAGATAGGAGATATCTCAAAACTCAAGAGTAGCACCAGGCTCCTTACCCACAACATGCATTTTGAAATAACACTGGCATCGCAGGCCAGCAAACGATTGACATGAATCTTGAAGAGAGGCAGGTTTCCAAGAAAATATATAGTTTAGTACTTTGGCCACCTCATGCGAAGAGTTGACTCATTGGAAAAGACTCTGATGCTGGGAGGGATTGGGGGCAGAAGAAGAAGAGGACGATCGAGGATGAGATGGCTGGATGGCATCACTGACTCGATGGACGTGAGTCTGAGTGAACTCCGAGAGATGGTGATGAACAGGGAGGCCTGGCGTGCTGCGATTCATGGGGTCGCAAAGAGTCGGACACGACTGAGCGACTGAACTGAACTGAACCGAGGGGGGAAATGTATGAGTAAAACATACTGGTTTGTTGAGCCCTTATCGGTTCTGAGTCCAACTGACTTGAAGAGTCTCTAGAGTATATACAGAGTTTATTAACATAACTTAAGACAAATATTGCCATAAGAAAAACACATTGGTTAGCTCAAGGACTGAGAAAAGTTAAGTTTAGGTGGAGTCAGGTATCATCATGGCAACACAGAATTTTAAAAGAAACCTCTTTCATAATTTGTTCACTTCAGTTTCTCGGTCGTGTCCGACTCTTTGTGACCCCATGGACTGCAGCATGCCAGGCTTCCCTGTCCATCACCAACTCCCAGAGCCCACTCAATCTCTTGTCCATTGCATCAGAGATACCATCCAACCATCTCATCCTCTGTCGTCCCCTTCTCCTCCCACCTTCAATCTTTCCCAGCATCATGGTCTTTTCCAGTGAGTCAGTTCTTCCCATCAGGTGGCCAAAGTATTGGAGTTTCAGCTTCAACATCAGTCCTTCCAATGAATATTTGGACTGATTTCCTTTAGGATGGATTGGTTTGATCTCCTTGCAATCCAAGGGACTCTCAACAGTTGTCTCCAACATCACAGTTCAAAAGCATCAATTCTTCTGCGCTCAGCTTTCTTTATAGTCCAGCTCTCACATCCAAACATAACTACTGGAAAAACCATAGCTTTGACTACACACCTTTGTTGGTAAAGTAATGTCTCTGTTTTTTAATATGCTATCTAAGTCTGTCATAGCTTTTCTTCCAAGGAGCAAGCGTCTTTTAATTTCATGGCTGCAGTCACCATCTGCAGTGATTTTGGAGCCCCCCAAAATTAAGGCTGTCACTGTTTCTATTGTTTCTCCATCTATTTGCCATGAAGTGACGGGACCAGATGCCATGATCTTAGTTTTCTGAATGTTGAGCTTTAAGCCAACTTTTTCACTCTCTTCTTTCACTTTCATCAAGAGGCTCTGAAGTTCTTCAGTTTCTACCATAAGGGTGGTATCATCTCCATATCTGAGGTTATTGATGTATCTCCCAGCAATCTTGATCCCAGCTTGTGCTTCACCCAACCTGGTATTTCCCATGATGTACTCTGCATAGAAGTTAAATAAGTAGGGTGACAATATACAGCCTTGACCTACTCCTTTCCCCATTTGTAACTAGTCTGTTGTTCCATGTACAGTTCTAACTGTTGCTTCTTGATCTGCATACAGATTTCTCAGGAGGCAGGTCAGGTGATCTGGTGTTCCCATCTTGTGAAGAATTTTCCAGTTTGTTGTGATCCATACAGTCAAAGGCTTTGGCATAGTCGATAAAGCAAAAGTAGATGTTTTCTGGTACTCTCTTACTTTTTCGATGATCCAGTGGATGTTGGCAATTTGATCTTTGGTTCCTCTGCCTTTTCTAAATCCAGCTTGAACATCTGGAAGTTCATGGCTCACAAACCATTGAAGCTTCGCTTGGAGAATTTTAAGCATTATTTTGCTAGCGTGTGAGATGAGTGTAATTGTGCGGTACTTTGAACATTCTTTAGCATTGCCTTTCCTTGGGATTAAAATGAAAACTAACCTTTTCCACTCCTGTGGCCACTGCTGAGTTTTCCAAATTTGCTGGCATATTGAATGCAGCACTTTCACAGCATCATCTTTTAGGATTTGAAGTAGGTCTGCTGGAATTCTGTCATTTCCACCAGCTTTGTTCGTAGTGATGCTTCCTAAGGCCCACTTGGCTTTGCATTCCAGGATGTCTGGCTCTAGGTGAGAGATCATACTGTCATGGTTATCTGCATCATGAAGATCCTTTTTGTATAGTTCTTCTGTGTATTCTTTCCACCTTTTCTTAATATCTTCTGCTTCTGTTAGGTCCATACCTTTTCTGTCCTTTATTGTGCCCTTCTTTGCATGAAATGCTCTCTTGGTATCTCTAATTTTCTTGAAACCATCTCTAGTCTTTCCCATTCTACTGTTTTCTTCTATTTCTTTGCATTGATTGCTGAGGAAGGCTTTCTTTTCTCTCCTTGCTATTCTTTGGAACTCTACATTCAAATAGATACATCTTTCCTTTTCTCCTTTGCCTTTAGCGTCTCTTCTTTTCTCAGCTATTTGTAAGGCCTCCTCAGACAACCATTATGCCTTATTGCATTTCTTTTTCTTGGGGATGTTCTTGATCCCTGTCTCCTGTATAATGTCACAAACCTCTGTCCATAGTTCATCAGGCACTGTGTCTATCAGATCTGATCCCTTGATTCTGTTTGTCACTTCCACTGTATAGTCATAAGGGATTTGATTTAGGTCATACCTGAATGGTCTAGTGGTTTTCCCTACTTTCTTTAAGTCTGAGTTTGGCAATAAGAAGTTGATCTGAGCCACAGTCAGCTCTCCATCTTGTTTTTGCTGACTGTATAGAGCTTCTCCATCTTTAGGGCTTCCCTGATAGCTCAGTTGGTAAAGAATCCACCTGCAATGCAGGAGACCCTGGTTCAGTTCCTGGGGTGGGAAGATCCCCTGGAGAAGGGATAGACTACCCACTCCAGTATTCTTGGGCTTCCCTGATAGCTCAGTTGGTAAAGAATCCACCTGCAATGCAGGAGACCCTGGTTCAGTTCCTGGGGTGGGAAGATCCCCTGGAGAAGGGATAGACTACCCACTCCAGTATTCTTGGGCTTCCCTTGTGACTCTGCTGGTAAAGAATCAGCCTGCAATGTGGGAGACCTGGGTTGATCCCTGGGTTGGGAAGAACCCCTGGAGAAGGGAAAGGCTACCCACTCCAGGATTCTGGTCTGGAGAATTGATGGATTGTATAGTCCATGGGGTTTCAAAGAGTCAGACATGACTGAGTGACTTTTACTTTCACTTTCTCCATCTTTGGCTCCAAATAATATAATCAATCTGATTTCGGTATTGACCATCCATGTGACCATACACGGTGATATCCATGTGTAGAATCTTCTCTTGTGTTGTTAGAAGAGGGTGTTTGCGACGACCAGTGCATTCTCTTGGCAAAACTCTATTAGCCTTTGCCTTGCAGATGAATGGATAAGAAAGCTGTGCTACATATACACAATGGAGTATTACTCAGCCATTAAAAAGAATACATTTGAATCAGTTCTAATGAGGTGGATGAAACTGTAGCCTTTTATATAGAGTGAAGTAAGCCAGAAAGAAAAACACCAATACAGTATGCTGCTGCTAAGCTGCTAAGTCACTTCAGTCGTGTCTGACTCCTAACGACCCCATGGACTGCAGCCCACCAGGCTCCTCCGTCCATGGGATTTTCCAGGCAAGAGTACTGGAGTGGGGTGCCATTGCCTTCTCCGCAATACAGTATACTAACACATATATATGGAATTTAGAAAGATGGTAGCGATAACCCTGTATGTGAGACAGCAAAAGAGGCACAGATGTATAGAACAGTCTTTTGGACTTCGTGGGAGAGGGAGAGAGTGGGATGATTTGGGACAGTGACATTGAAACATGTATATTATCATATGTGAAACAAATTGCCAATCCAGGTTCGATGCATGATACAGGATGCTTGGGGCTGGTGCACTGGGATGACCCAGAGGGATGGGATGGGGAGGGAGGTGGGAGGGGGGTTCAGGATGGGGAACCCATGTACACCCGTGGTGGATCCATGTTGATGTATGGCAAAACTAATACAATCTTGTAAAGTAGTTAGCCTCCAATTAAAATAAATAAATTAAAAAAGAAATAATGCCAATTTCTTCATTGTTCTTTGTATCATTGCTATTTCTCAATTCACTTGTCTATAAGCAAATATACAATATACACATTAAAACACATGATTGAAAACATTGTTACTATTATTCTGAGAAAACTAATCTGTTCAATCAACTGAGAATAAGAAAAGTAAGAGTTTTTATTTTACCTTCACTTCTCAGATGCTCTTCTTTTCTCCCTTTTTCTTCTCTCTGGAGAAATTTTTTATTAAATGTTTCTTTTAAGGAGGCAACACATCCCCTCAATTTTGTTTGTATGAGGAAATCTTTATTTTTTCTGTCAGTTTTGAAGGATAATTTCACAGAGTACAGAATTCTAGGTTTTTGGTTCTTTTCTCTCAATGCTTAAAGCATTTCACTCTGCTCTTTTTTTTGCCAGCATGGATTCTGAGGAAAAGTCAGATGTAATTCTTATCTTTTTTTTTCTGCTACAGGTAAGGTGTTTTTCCCTCTGATTTCCTTCAGGATTTTTCATTTATCTTTGATTTTCTATCATTTGAATATGATATGCCTTGGTATAGTTTTTTGGCATTTATCCTGCTTGGAGTCCTCTGATCTTCCTGTATCTGGATTTGATATCTGACATTAATTTGGGGGAAATTCTCACTTATTTCTGTTTCAAATATTTCTTCTATTCCTTTCTTTCTTCTTTATTATATACATGTTATACTTTTTGTAGTTGTACCAAAGTCCTTGAGTATTCTGTTTTTTTTTTTTTTTTTTTTCAGTCTTCCTTTCCTTTTTAACATTGGAAGTTTCTATTGAGATATCCTCAAGCTCAGAGATTCTTTCTTCAGCCATGTTCAGTTCACTAATAAACTAATTAAAGTTGATCTTCATTTCAGTTACAATGTTCTTGATCTCTTGCATTTCCTTTTTTTTTTTTTTCCCTTAGAATTTTCATCTCTCTGCTTAAATTGACCATCTGATCTTGCATGCTGTTGACTTTATCTATTAAAGCCTTGTATTGGTGGGCCTGTAGCTGGTGTGTTAAGAATATGCAGATTATGACCTGCTGAATGAGGAGGCACAAACCACCCGCATGGGGTTGGCAGGTAGCTCCATCGTCATCTGGGCTCCCACTCTGGGCAAGTGAAAACTATAGGGACATTTTGATTGAAAGTGCAGTTTTAGTATACTCATATACAGAAAGTAAAGTCACAAGATTTATTACTTACAAATCCCAGAAATAAGGGAGGCGATCTGTGCAATGAGCTGGGGGAAGTGTGATCCTCCATCCAAGGTCACAGGTAAGCAAGATAGAAGGAAGCTCCTGTTAATTATAAGGTGATTGGGGCTGAGGTTACTAATTTTTGTGGGCTCCACTCTAAGTAGCTATTTTAAAAGATGCCCCAGAAAAAGCAAGGTAGGAACTTGTGGCAGGAATCCTAAACTCAGGTCCTTATCTAACATCCATATTCTGAGTGTGAGCATAGTTGTTATTCTGTTAAATGGCTACATAGCAACTCAAAACAATTGTTTCCTCATAGCAAGCTTTTAACATAGTAACCACGGTTGTTTTAGGTGTTTCTGGTTTGATAATGCTAGTATCTCTGCCAGGGACAGGGGAGCCTGGTCAGCTGCCTTCTATGGGGTTGCACAGAGTCAGACATGACTGAAGTGACTTAGCAGCAGCAGCAGCATCTCTACCAGGTCTGCTTCGAATGCTCTGTCCCTTCTGACTTTTTGGTGTTTTAGTATGTCTTGTAATTTCTCATAGTTGAACATACATGTGCTAGATGAAAGGAACTGTTGTAAACAGGCCTTTAGTAACATGGTGACAAGGTACAGAAAAGGGAGAAGCATTCTGTAGCCCTATGATTATGTAGTGAGTCTATCCCTCTGGACTGTGAACTTCACAAATACTTCTGTCTTCTTTTCCCTCTGTCTAGTCAAGGCTATGGTTTTTCCTGTGGTCATGTATGGATGTGAGAGTTGGACTGTAAAGAAAGCTGAGTGCCAAAGAATTGATGCTTTTGAACTGTGGTGTTGGAGAAGACTCTTGAAAGCCCCTTAGACTGCAAGGAGATCCAACCAGTCCATTCTGAAGGAGATCAACCCTGGGATTTCTTTGGAGGGAATGATGCTGAAGCTGAAACTCCAGTACTTTGGCCACCTCATGCGAAGAGTTAACTCACTGGAAAAGACTCTGATGCTGGGAGGGATTGGGGGCAGGAGGAGAGGGGGATGACAGAGGATGAGATGGCTGGATGGCATCACCGACTCGATGGACATGAGTTTGAGTGAACTCCAGGAATTGGTGATGGACAGGGAGGCCTGGCGTGCTGTGATTCATGGGGTCGCAAAGAGTCGGACATGGCTGAGCGACTGAACTGAACTGAACTGAAGTGAAACAGTATGACTTGAGTGGTCTGCAGAAGGGTATTTCCCTTTCCTTACATGGAATGCTGCAAAGGGCTGGAGTTGTGCATTTCCTTTCCTCCAGGTCAGCTGAACTGTGATAAAGCTCTAGTGGGTTTAGGCTCTGGTCAAATAGTTTCCCCTGAGGGCAAACCTTGTTCAGAAGAACAGTGTGTTCTGGTGTTTTTCAAATTGGTTCCTTTCCCTGGTCCTTGCCGGAAGCATAAGGGGATTTCTCCCTGATATTTACTGTAAGAATCTGGTTGATATCCTGGAGATAAAAGCCATAAAAGACTGAATGCAGCTCTCCTATGACTAGGTTTTCCTGAAGTTTTTCTCACTGTCAGATGTGTTCACTCTGAGTCTTCAGAAATTCATCAGTAACCTTCCTGATTTTTCTACCATAGCACTGGTTCCTGTAGAAATTTCAGCTTGTGAGTTGAACCATAATTTGTGATTGCTTGAATTCACTTTTGCTTGGGGCTGGTGCACTGGGATGACCCAGAGGGATGGGATGGGGAGGGAGGTGGGAGGGGGGTTCAGGATGGGGAACCCATGTACACCCGTGGTGGATCCATGTTGATGTATGGCAAAACTAATACAATCTTGTAAAGTAGTTAGCCTCCAATTAAAATAAATAAATTAAAAAAGAAATAATGCCAATTTCTTCATTGTTCTTTGTATCATTGCTATTTCTCAATTCACTTGTCTATAAGCAAATATACAATATACACATTAAAACACATGATTGAAAACATTGTTACTATTATTCTGAGAAAACTAATCTGTTCAATCAACTGAGAATAAGAAAAGTAAGAGTTTTTATTTTACCTTCACTTCTCAGATGCTCTTCTTTTCTCCCTTTTTCTTCTCTCTGGAGAAATTTTTTATTAAATGTTTCTTTTAAGGAGGCAACACATCCCCTCAATTTTGTTTGTATGAGGAAATCTTTATTTTTTCTGTCAGTTTTGAAGGATTTATTATTCTGAGAAAACTAATCTGTTCAATCAACTGAGAATAAGAAAAGTAAGAGTTTTTATTTTACCTTCACTTCTCAGATGCTCTTCTTTTCTCCCTTTTTCTTCTCTCTGGAGAAATTTTTTATTAAATGTTTCTTTTAAGGAGGCAACACATCCCCTCAATTTTGTTTGTATGAGGAAATCTTTATTTTTTCTGTCAGTTTTGAAGGATAATTTCACAGAGTACAGAATTCTAGGTTTTTGGTTCTTTTCTCTCAATGCTTAAAGCATTTCACTCTGCTCTTTTTTTTGCCAGCATGGATTCTGAGGAAAAGTCAGATGTAATTCTTATCTTTTTTTTTCTGCTACAGGTAAGGTGTTTTTCCCTCTGATTTCCTTCAGGATTTTTCATTTATCTTTGATTTTCTATCATTTGAATATGATATGCCTTGGTATAGTTTTTTGGCATTTATCCTGCTTGGAGTCCTCTGATCTTCCTGTATCTGGATTTGATATCTGACATTAATTTGGGGGAAATTCTCACTTATTTCTGTTTCAAATATTTCTTCTATTCCTTTCTTTCTTCTTTATTATATACATGTTATACTTTTTGTAGTTGTACCAAAGTCCTTGAGTATTCTGTTTTTTTTTTTTTTTTTTTTCAGTCTTCCTTTCCTTTTTAACATTGGAAGTTTCTATTGAGATATCCTCAAGCTCAGAGATTCTTTCTTCAGCCATGTTCAGTTCACTAATAAACTAATTAAAGTTGATCTTCATTTCAGTTACAATGTTCTTGATCTCTTGCATTTCCTTTTTTTTTTTTTTCCCTTAGAATTTTCATCTCTCTGCTTAAATTGACCATCTGATCTTGCATGCTGTTGACTTTATCTATTAAAGCCTTGTATTGGTGGGCCTGTAGCTGGTGTGTTAAGAATATGCAGATTATGACCTGCTGAATGAGGAGGCACAAACCACCCGCATGGGGTTGGCAGGTAGCTCCATCGTCATCTGGGCTCCCACTCTGGGCAAGTGAAAACTATAGGGACATTTTGATTGAAAGTGCAGTTTTAGTATACTCATATACAGAAAGTAAAGTCACAAGATTTATTACTTACAAATCCCAGAAATAAGGGAGGCGATCTGTGCAATGAGCTGGGGGAAGTGTGATCCTCCATCCAAGGTCACAGGTAAGCAAGATAGAAGGAAGCTCCTGTTAATTATAAGGTGATTGGGGCTGAGGTTACTAATTTTTGTGGGCTCCACTCTAAGTAGCTATTTTAAAAGATGCCCCAGAAAAAGCAAGGTAGGAACTTGTGGCAGGAATCCTAAACTCAGGTCCTTATCTAACATCCATATTCTGAGTGTGAGCATAGTTGTTATTCTGTTAAATGGCTACATAGCAACTCAAAACAATTGTTTCCTCATAGCAAGCTTTTAACATAGTAACCACGGTTGTTTTAGGTGTTTCTGGTTTGATAATGCTAGTATCTCTGCCAGGGACAGGGGAGCCTGGTCAGCTGCCTTCTATGGGGTTGCACAGAGTCAGACATGACTGAAGTGACTTAGCAGCAGCAGCAGCATCTCTACCAGGTCTGCTTCGAATGCTCTGTCCCTTCTGACTTTTTGGTGTTTTAGTATGTCTTGTAATTTCTCATAGTTGAACATACATGTGCTAGATGAAAGGAACTGTTGTAAACAGGCCTTTAGTAACATGGTGACAAGGTACAGGAAAGGGAGAAGCATTCTGTAGCCCTATGATTATGTAGTGAGTCTATCCCTCTGGACTGTGAACTTCACAAATACTTCTGTCTTCTTTTCCCTCTGTCTAGTCAAGGCTATGGTTTTTCCTGTGGTCATGTATGGATGTGAGAGTTGGACTGTAAAGAAAGCTGAGTGCCAAAGAATTGATGCTTTTGAACTGTGGTGTTGGAGAAGACTCTTGAAAGCCCCTTAGACTGCAAGGAGATCCAACCAGTCCATTCTGAAGGAGATCAACCCTGGGATTTCTTTGGAGGGAATGATGCTGAAGCTGAAACTCCAGTACTTTGGCCACCTCATGCGAAGAGTTGACTCATTGGAAAAGACTCTGATGCTGGGAGGGATTGGGGGCAGGAGGAGAGGGGGATGACAGAGGATGAGATGGCTGGATGGCATCACCGACTCGATGGACATGAGTTTGAGTGAACTCCAGGAATTGGTGATGGACAGGGAGGCCTGGCGTGCTGTGATTCATGGGGTCGCAAAGAGTCGGACATGGCTGAGCGACTGAACTGAACTGAACTGAAGTGAAACAGTATGACTTGAGTGGTCTGCAGAAGGGTATTTCCCTTTCCTTACATGGAATGCTGCAAAGGGCTGGAGTTGTGCATTTCCTTTCCTCCAGGTCAGCTGAACTGTGATAAAGCTCTAGTGGGTTTAGGCTCTGGTCAAATAGTTTCCCCTGAGGGCAAACCTTGTTCAGAAGAACAGTGTGTTCTGGTGTTTTTCAAATTGGTTCCTTTCCCTGGTCCTTGCCGGAAGCATAAGGGGATTTCTCCCTGATATTTACTGTAAGAATCTGGTTGATATCCTGGAGATAAAAGCCATAAAAGACTGAATGCAGCTCTCCTATGACTAGGTTTTCCTGAAGTTTTTCTCACTGTCAGATGTGTTCACTCTGAGTCTTCAGAAATTCATCAGTAACCTTCCTGATTTTTCTACCATAGCACTGGTTCCTGTAGAAATTTCAGCTTGTGAGTTGAACCATAATTTGTGATTGCTTGAATTCACTTGTCAGTCTCTCCAGTTTGGGGGGGCATCAATTTATGTCGTGACTTTACTTCTCTTGTACATCTAAGAAAAAATGTTAATACTTCAATTTGTTCTGCTTTTTGTTTATTGTTAGAATAGAGTGGTGACTTCTAAACTCCTATGTTGTACCAGAAACCAGAAGTCATGAATTCTTTTTTCTTATACTCTACCAGTTGCTTAATATTATTTCCCATTTCAATTTGCCACATATTTAGACTGTGACTTTTTGAAGAGATGGAGCTTTGAGATTCTTATCCTCCACTATTTTTAAAAATCGAGCTTTAATTCACACGTCATATAATTTAACCTTTTAAAGTATGCAATTAAGTTGCTTTTAGTACAAGACATTCACAAAGTTGTGCAACCATTACCACTATCTAATTTCAGAATTATTTATTATCCTAAATAAGAAACTTGTTTAGCACTTTGGCTAAAATCATTTAGCAATCATTCCACATTCCTCTCTACCCCAGATGCTGGCAACCATTAGTTTACTTTTCATCTTTGAATTTGTCTGTTTTGAACATTTCATATAAATAGTGTCCTAACACTGTGAACTTTCGTGTCTGGATTCTTTGACTTAGCATAATGATTTCATCCATGTTGTGACATGTTCATCCATAGTATAGCATATCAGTATTTCATTCCTTTATGTAGCTAAATAATATGTCCGACTCTTTGTGACCCCATGGACTGTAGACTATCAGGCTCCTTCGTCCATGGGATTTTCCAGGCAAGAGTGCTGGAGTGGATTGCCATTTCCTTCTCCAGGGGACCTTCCCAACCCAGGAATCGAACCCGGGTCTCCTACATTGCAGGCAGATGCTTTACCGTCTGAGCCACCAGGGAAGCCCATGGATATATTATATTTACTTATTCATTAGTTGATGGCAATTTGGATTTTTCCACTTTTTGGGTACTATGAATGTTGTTGCTGTGAATATTTGTACAAGTTTTGGTGAGAACTTAGGTTTTAATTTCTCTTGGGAATGGAATTGCTGACTCATGTGATAACCCTGTGTTAAACTTTTGAGTAACTGTAAGTGTTTCCAAAGCAGCTGCATCATTTTACATCGTTTTTATGAGGGTTCTGATTTTTCTACACTGTCACCAATACTTGTTATTGTTTCTTTTTTTAATTGCAGTCTTCCTAGTTGGTGTGAAGTGATATCTCATGGTGGTTTTGATTGGCATTTTGCTAATGACATTGAGTATCTTTTTGTGCACTTGGACATTTGTATCCCCTTTTTGGAGACACATCTGTTCAGTTTATTTGTGTGTTTTTTAATGTGTAGTTTTAACGATAAGTTGCTAAGAATTAAAAAAAATATTCTGAATTCTAGACTCTTATCAAATGTGTGATTTCCTATCCTATGGATTGTCTTTTCATCTTCTTGATAGTGTCTTTTGAAACACAAAGTTTCTAATTTTAATGAAGTCCAATTTATTTATTTATTTTTTTCTTGCAGTGCTTATGCTTTTGGTATTGTATCTATGAAATCATTTTCTAATCTAAGGTCACAGAAATTAAACCTATTTTCATCCAAGAATTGTATAGCTTTACCTCTTAGGTCTTCGATTCATTTTGAGTTAATTTTTGTATATTGTGTAAGATAAGATGTCCAACTTCATTCTTTCACATGTGAAGACATAATTGTCACACTGGATGAGCTTTGGACTTCCCTGTTAGCTCAGATGGTAAAGAATTCACCTGCAGTACGGGAAACCTGAGTTTGATGACTTGGTTGGAAAGATCCCCTGGAGAAAGGAATGGCTACTCACTCCAGTATTCTTGTCTGGAATATCCTGGGGACAGAGGAGGCTGGTGGGCTACAGTCCATAGGGTTGCAAAGAGTCAGACACGACTGACTGACTAACAGACTTTATGAGATTTGAAGAAGATAAAAACATCTTTGTGAGTGGGGTCTTCCAGGGCATAAGTCAAATAATAGTGTTCTGGGGAAGAGGCGCCCCATAGAGTGGCTGCTGGTTTTCACCATGATCATGGGTTATTGCTTTTCAAGCATACTGCAAAGCTAGGGGATGAGAATTGGGCAAATTAAAATGCCACAAAACTTACTGTATTTACTGAGATTTGGTCACTTGTTTTGAACAAATGCTCCCTGGATTGCTACAAGCCTTTGGTTCATTTCCAGATTTCTAAAAAAGTTGATTTTGGCAAATTTTACTGGTGTTCTCATTGCTTTTATGGAGAGGCTTTTCAGATGTCCTTACTCTTCCACTTTCACTGATGTCACCCCTGCACTATTATTACTTTATTACATTATCACTACTTTCTGATCTCTCAGTCACATTTACTATTTTACTGAGTCCCTGCCCCTCACCCCACTTGGAGATCGAAACCTGTGTTCTCCTTAGCCGATATTTTGATATTCTTGATATTCTTCCTGGGCTTAAAGCATGGCTTTTGTCCTGAAAATTCTGGATTGGATTCACTGTTTTCTAGATACAGTGTCTTGTTCTGTCTTGCTTTGAATTTTTTCTGGAAAACATTTGTAAGCGATTTCTTAAGAAAGTGATACATGAAAAGCAATAGATATCTATTCTTGCATTTGTGAAATGTCTTGTTCTTGCCTTCACTCTTGATTGATCATTTGACTAGGTATTGAATTTTAGGTTTAAAACTTTTCCTCAAATATTTGAGGGCATCGGTCCTTTGTGTTTCTGTCTGTTATCTATTGCCACAACAATGATGCATAACAAAATACCTTAAATGTGAGAGAGGCTCTGTCGTGTCTGACTCTTTGTGACCCCGTGAACTATGCAGTCCATGGAATTCTCCAGGCCAGAATACTGGAGTGGGTAGCCTCTCCCTTCTCCAGGGGATCTTCCCAACCCAGAGATCGAACCCAGGTCTCCTGCATCCCAGGCAGAATCTTTACCAGCTGAGCCACCAGGGAAGCCCAAGAATATTGGAATGGGTAGCCTTTCCCTTCTCCAGGAGATCTTCCCAACCCAGGAATCAAACCGGGGTCTCCTGCATTGCACGTGGATTCTTTACAGCTGAGCTACCAGGGAAGCCACTTTAAATGTAGAAGTTCAAATAAATCCAACCATTTAAAAAAATCTATTTATTTTTAATTGATTGATAATTCCTTTACAATATGGAAGAAATCAAACCAACCATTTATTATTGCTCCCAATTTTAAGAATTGTCTAGGCAGTTATTCTAGTGTCAGTTGGGATACTTACAAGTCTGTGATCTCCTGAGAACAGCTATATGACTGCTGATTTAAAATGGAATCACATATTTGGGAATTGGCTAGTTGTAGGTTGGGCTAGGATGACTTCATCTGGAGTGATTGAGCTGCTTTCTATATCACTCTTTTATTTTTCTTCCAAGTTATCCTAATATGTTCTCATGATAGTGGCAGGGATCCAAGAGAAAGACTGAACATATGCAAACTCCTTTCACATCTCTTTTGCTAAAACTCACTGGTCAATGTAAGCCATTTGGCTAAGCTAAGAGTTAGATGAGAGAAGACTACCAATTTATGAGGCAAAGAGTTTGATACAGTGAGATTATTATTTTGAGCCAGTAATGCACTTAATTTATGACAGCATTCTAGCTTCTAATGTGGCTGATGAGAAGTTTGGTGTCAGTATTGTTCTTTTGTTTCTGTTTCGCTTTTACTCTTTATCCTTGACCTAAAATTTCAGAACAGTGCCTCAAGGTATATTTAAAAAATATTATTAAGAAATAATTTTAATGAATACTTGGTGGCTCCTTTCAATCAGAAGATTTACCTCTAACTCTGAAATTTTCTGCTTTGGTGACTTTTTCTCTCGATATTTTCTTTTCAATCCTTGAAGTTCCTGTTAATTGAATTTCCCGGATTGGTTCTGTGTGTCTCTTGTCTTTGATATAGTCCATGTCTTGGTCTTCTTATTCTGGGAGATTAGTAAAATTTTGTTTTCCAGTCATTGTACCAAGTATTTATCCTGGCTATTAAAAAATTCCTTAAAATTCTTTCTTATTCTCTTCCTTTTTAATTGCTTTCTGTTTTAGTGTTACGGATATAATTTCTAACTCTGAGTAAATTATAAATTTTTTTT
Organism: Cephalophus harveyi; assembly: GCA_006410635.1. Taxonomy (NCBI): domain Eukaryota; kingdom Metazoa; phylum Chordata; class Mammalia; order Artiodactyla; family Bovidae; genus Cephalophus; species Cephalophus harveyi. Next base: position 93,357 of record SJYT01058202.1, on the reverse strand, counting down.
GTCTTAAAAGTTTTTTTCTTCTATACTTTGAACTGTTTCCACTAAGATCTCAAAATCGTTGGTTTTTGTTTTTTCTCTCTTTTGCGGGGTAGGGAATCTTTCTCTTTATAATGCTGGTTCTCGTCATGCATATACCTGATAGTCCTTGGTTTTCCATTTAAATTCATGATTAAAGTATAGTATAACTGGCATGGGGATCCTTTATTATTTTATATATAGCTTTATTTTTTAGTTAAATATCTTTTCTGAATGGACGTTTCTTACTGAGTCTATGTGGAGTGAGTAATTTTTAACACCCGTCTTGCTTTAATATCAGGGATGGAGTAAGGATAGTGCTGGAGGATGAAATGATGTGCTTGCACTCAGTCATTTCTGAATCTTTTGTGACCCCATAGACTGTAGCCTGCCAGGCTTCTCTGTCCATGGGATTTCCCAGGCAAGGATACTGGAGTGGGGTTCCATTTCCATCTCCAGGAGATCTTCCTGACCCAGGGATCAAACCGGTGTCTGTTGTGTCTCCTGCATTAGCAGGCAGATTCTTCACCACTGCGCCACGTGGGGAGCATTTATAACCATAGTCTCCCTATGGAGGATGGAATAACTCCTACTCAAGTGCACAGGAAACTTTATCTTTTCTACCACACATTATTTTGTATATTTAAGTCTTCCTGTCTCTGAGATCTCTAACTAGGTTAAAGGGTAGCAACTCTATTATACACATGCTTTACCTCCCCCAAATTCTGCTTTGCATAAGACAATTGTGTAATTAAATTGATTAATTAACTTGTTCCCAGAAGACTTTAATACTTGAGCAAGTTTCCTTTTCTTGCTGGAAATGTTAACTGATCTGAATTGGTTAAGAATAAAAAAATCTCACTTCTAGTTTTACTCTAAACTGTTTTTCTTACTGATTTCCTTTAGGATGGACTGGTTGGATCTCCTTGCTGTCCAAGGGACTCTCAAGAGCCATCAATTCTTCTTAATTGGTTTAGGTATTTCCCATTCCAGTAACTAAATTTATTTTGCAACTTCAGATTTTCCTGAAATTTCCCACAGAGTCAAAGATATCTGCTTAATAATCTGGGGAAATTTTTGAAGTAGAAGTTCATGACCATCTACTGAAAGTCTCATTCATAGTGCTTAGAAATTATACTTTATCAATTACAAAATTGTTGCAAGGTGGTGCTAGTGGTAAAGAACCCACCTGCAAAAGCAGGAGACATTGGAGACGTGGGTTTGATCCCTGGGTCAGGAAGATCCCCCAGGAGGAGGGCATGGCAGCTCACTCCAGTATTCTTGTCTGGAGAAGCCCATGGACAGAAGAGCCTGGAGAATTACAGTCCGTAGGGTTGCACAGAGACAGATATGACTGAAGCAACTTAGCATGCATCCCTGAAAATCTTCAAAATCAGTGTTTTCTAAGGTTTTATTGTTTCTGTTTGTTTGTAAGGTTATTTTGGAGAATTTCCATAATACAAATGTAGAGAGTATTATCATTAACTTATATATCCATCATCCTGAATTATCAACATTTCCCAATTTTATTTCATCTACTCCCTGCTACTTTTTTTCTCCTGGAGTCATTTTAAAGCAAATTTTAGTCATCATTTAATTTCACCTGTATTTTTTTTCTTCATAATCACTATGCCATTTCTGAACCAAAGAAAATTTAAATTTCTTAATGTCATCTAATACTACATAGTTGAGTTTTCCTTATATCTGAAATATATATATTTTTTATTTTTTAGAATTAAGATTCAAACAAGACACATTCACTACATTTGGTTATTATATGTAAGTTTCTATCTGTTCCTATCTGGGGCTTTTCCTGGTGGCTCAGATTGTAAAGAGTCTGCCTGCAATGCAGGAGACCTGGGTTCAATCCCTGGGTCAGGAAGATCCCCCAGGGAAGGGAATGGCTACCCACTCCAGTATTCTTGCCTGGAGAATTCCACAGACAGAGGAGCCTGACAGGCTACAGTCTATGGGTTCCCAAAGAGTTAGACATGATTGAGTGAATAATACTTTCCTGTCAGAGTTCTTTCTCCTTTTTTTTTTTTCTTATCAGTGTTATATTAAGGCATTGGTTCTCAGTTTGTGTGAGAGCCTCAGGACTCTTTTACACTCTTAAAAATTATGGGGGACTCCAAAGAGCCTTAATTTATGTGAATTATTTATTAATTTAATTTGTTTTTAATTTATTGAGTTAATATTTAGCAATTACAAAACAAATTTAAACATTTTTCAATTAAATATTTTAAATGAATTCTTTTCATTAAAAATAATAATGGTAAACCTATTGCATGTTAATATAAATAAAATAGTTTTATGAAAAACATTTTCCAAAGCAAAATAGATTTAATGAGAAGTATCATGGCATCTGGTCCCATCACTTCATGGGAAATAGATGGGGAAACAGTGGAAACAGTGTCAGACTTTATTTTTGGGGGCTCCAAAATCACTGCAGATGGTGACTGCAGCCATGAAATTAAAAGACGCTTACTCCTTGGAAGAAAAGTTGTGACCAACCTAGATAGCATATTCAAAAGCAGAGACATTACTTTGCCAACAAAGATCTGTCTAGTCAAGGCTATGGTTTCTCCAGTGGTCATGTATGGATGTGAGAGTTGGACTGTGAAGAAAGCTGAGCGCCAAAGAATTGACGCTTTTGAACTGTGGTGTTGGAGAAGACTCCTGAGAGTCCCTTGGACTGCAAGGAGATCCAACCAGTCCATCCTAAAGGAGATCAGTCTTGGGTGTTTTTTGGAAGGAATGATGCTAAAGCTGAAACTCCAGTACTTTGGCCACCTCATGGGAAGAGTCGACTCATTGGAAAAGACTCTGATGCTGGGAGGGACTGGGGGCAGGAGGAGAAGGGGATGACAGAGGATGAGATGGCTGGAAGGCATCACTGACTTGATGGACTTGAGTCTGAGTGAACTCCGGGAGTTAGTGATGGACAGGGAGGCCTAGTGTGCTGCGATTCATGGTGTCGCAAAGAGTCGGACATGACTGAGCGACTGAACTGAACTGAACTGAACTTTTGTGTATATATGTATGAAGAAAATCTAGCTTTCATGTTAAGTCCTGTAGCTTTTGAAGAACTCCACAGTACTCTTGTCAAACCATAAAAGTGCAAAAAGCAAATAATATCTTAATGTTATTCTAAAAATAATTTTAACCTGACAGATCACAGAAGCAGGTCTCAGGGACCCTGGGCGGGCTTCCACTGCTTACACTGAGACACTATGGCTCCCCCATAACGTAGAAATGCTTGCCTTACTCTGGGCCATCTAATAGCTCTAGGACTAAGGTGTTTGGGAAGAAAAGCAGGACAGAAGAGGGATCTTGAAAATTGTATGTGTACCATATGAGAGAGTAAGTAAAAATATTGACATTGGGAACAATGGTTCTCGCTGTAGGAAAAAGAGGCAGATATAGAATTGGGAAGGTGAGTCAGAATCGTGTGTTTTAATGAATTTGAGTTGGAAATATAAGTATGAACTAATCAATGTGAATCTGTAATGTTCAAAAATATAGTTCTTGATTCACCCATCTAGTTAGGACTGACTGAAATGTGTTCTTTTTATAGCTGAGTAATATTCCACTGTATATATGTACCACAATTTCTGTATCCATTCATCTATTGATGGACATTTAAGTTGCATCCATGTCCAAGCTATTGTAAAAATTGCTGCAATGAACATGGGGTACAGGTGTCTCAACCCAGTGCTCTGTGACAACCTAGAGGAGTGGGGTGGGGAGGGAGATGGAAAGGGGGTTCAGGAGAGAGGGGACATACATATACCTGTGGCTGATTCATGTTGATGTATGGTAGAAACCAACAGAATATTGTAAGACAATTATCCTCCAATAAAAGAATTATAAAAATATAGTTTCTAATTCTATTCAGTAGAAGGGTACAGAAAAAATAGCATCATAGTAACAGTGAGTTTACTTGGTGCCCAGATCTTGTCTACTCAGTTTCTGCTTTGGAGAAATGTCTGCTTACAGTCCTGGGAAAGGAGGCACAGGGGAGCCTTGGATACTTTGTGATGCTAATAGCAGGCTGAGGTGTGTACAGTGACAGGTGGGACCCCCAAAGGATATGGACGCTACCTGGATGGCCCTCTGCTGGACTTCTACTATCTGTTTTACTATTGCTTAGTTACTTTACATTTGTCCATGTGTATCAAGTCCTTGTATATATGACTCTTTACACTATAAAAGTGAAACAGATTTTCAAATAAGCAAGTAATATGAAATCAAATATAATTTAATGATGTATTTTAATATGGATGTTGTGCTGAAACAAAATTACCTCTTGTTGGGTGTAATATATTTACTTTGTGTGTTTGAGCTTCAGTTCTACAAATGCAGAGAATGCCTACTTATATAAGTGTTTTGAATGGGATTAATAATTTCAAAGTTTTTTAAATTGTTCACCATAATCAGTTCACTCTTCTCTAAAACTCAAACAATGAACAATCCTAGATGACACTGTCAATAATATATCACTTTAAAACTTCCATGTTTATTCAAGATAAGATCATCAATGTTCTGTTATTGAATTCTATTCTACAGTGGTACCTAATCAAATTACCTGAGAAGGAAAATATCTGAAGTTCTCAATTTCTGCACATGTGGAAAATAGTAATATTTTATACACTAAGCCTGCTCTCAAACTGATGTCAGTCTTCAAATTCTGGAAGTGATTAGTGCACCTCATTTAAAAATGTGATTTATAGCTTAGATTTCCCTATTCCTTCTCTTAATTCCTAGGTAGAAAATTTGAGCTGTTGAAAACTTCTATTTGATCTTTGCTGGATATGAATACATTTAGATCTTGTTGTTTAGTCACTAAGTTGTGTCCAGCTCTTTGTGACCCCATGAACTGCAGCAGGCTTCTCTGTTCTTCACTATCTCCTGGAGTTTGCTCAAACTCATATGCATTGTGTCAATGATGCCATCTAACCATCTCATCCTCTGTCTTCCTTTTCTCCTCTGGCATTCAATCTTTCTCAGCATCAGGATGTTTTCCAGTGAGTCAGTTCTTCACATCAGGTGGCCAAAGTATTGGAGCTTCAGCATCAGTCCTTCCAATGAATATTCAGGGTTGATTTCGTTTAGGATTGACTGGTTTGATCTCCTTGCAGTTCAAGGCACTCTCAGAAGTTTTCTCCAGCACCACAATTCAAAAGCATCAATTCTTCAGCCCTCAGCCTTCTTTATAGTCCAAATCTCACATCTGTACATGACTACTGGAAAACCATAGCTTTGACTATGTGGACCTTTGTCAGCAAAGTGATATCTCTGCTTTTAATATACTGTCTAGGTTTGTCATGGGCAAACCCCAAGAAGACAGGGATTACAGCAGTTTTATATCTTGTATTAATCTGTACATTTTTTTCCCAGGGACCAATGCATTTTAATTTCATGGTTGCAGTCATAATCCGCAGTGATTTGGAGCCCAAGAAAAGAAAATCTATCACTATTTCCACTTTCCCCCCATCTATTTGCCATGAAGTAATGAAACTGCATGCCGTGATCTTTGTTTTTCTGAATGTTGAGTTTCAAGCCAGCTTCTTCTCTCTCCTCTTTCACTCTCATCTAGAGGCTCTTTAGTTCCTCTTCCCTTTCTGCCATTAGAGTGGTATAATCTGCTTATATGAGGTTGTTGATGTTATTCTCATCAGTCTTGATTCCAGCTTGTGATTCATCCAGCCTGGCATTTAGCACCATGTAGTCTGCATATAAGTTAAATAGACAGGGTGACAATATACAGTCTTTTCGTACTCCTTTCGCAATTTGGAACCAGTCCGTTGTTCCATGTCCAGTTCTAACTGTTGCTTCTCGACCCACATACAGGTTTCTCAGGAGACAAGTAAGGTGGCCTGGTATTCCCATTTCTTTAAGAATTTCCCACTGTTTGTTATGATCCACACAGTCAAAGGCTTTAGTGTGGTCAATGAAGAAGACTTCTGGAATTCTCTTACTTTTTTATGATTCAAAGGATGTTGGCAATTTGATCTCTGATTCCTCTGCCTTCTCTAAATCCAGCTTGTATATCTGGAAGTTCTTGGTTCACGTACTGTTGAAGCCTAACTTGAAGGGTTTTGAGCATTACCTTGCCAGCATGTGAAATGAGTGCAGTTGTATGGTGGTTTGATTCTTCAGCATTGTCCTTCTTTGGGATTGGAGTGAAAAGTAATCTTTTCCAGTCCTGTGGCCCCTGCAGAGTTCTCTATATTTTCTGACATATTGAGTTCAGCTCTTTCACAGCATCATCTTTTAGGATTTGAAGTAGCTCAGTTGGAATTCCATCACCTCCACTGGCTTTGTTCCTAGTAATGCTTCCTAAGGCCCACTTGATATCACACTCCAGGATGTCTGGCTCTAGTGAATGACTACATCGTCATGGTTATCTGGGTCATTAAGACTTTTTTTTGTATAGTTTTCCTGTGTATTCTTGCCACCTTTTGTTAATATCTTATGCTTCTGTTAGATCCTTGCCATTCCTGTCTTTTATCATGCCCTTCCTTGCATCAAATATTCCCTTGGTATCTCCATTTTTCTCAAAGAGATCTCGTCTTTCCCATTATATTGTTTTCCTCTATTTCTTTGCACTATTCACTTATGAGGGCTTTCTTATCTCTCCTTGCTATTCTCTGGAACTCTGCATTCAGTTGGTTATATCTTTCTCTTTTTCCCTTGCCTTTTGCTTGCTTGTCTTTCTTTCTTTTTTTTTTTTATGTAAATCTAATTTTTTTTTTATTAAATTATTACTTTATTTTACTTTACAATACCGTATTGGTTTTGCCATACATTGACATGAATCCACCATGGGTGTATATGAGATCCCAATCCTGAATCCCCCTCCCACATCCCACCCCATTTCCTCTCTCTGGATCATCCCCGTGTACCAGCCCTGAGCATCCTGTATCCTGTATCGAACATAGGCTGGTGCTTCATTCTTACATGATAGTATACATGTTTCAATGCAGCAATGTTTATAATAGCCAGGACATGGAAACAACCTAGATGTCCATCAGCAGATGAATGGATAAGAAAGCTGTGGTACATATACACAATGGAGTATTACTCAGCCATCAAAAAGAATTCATTTGAATCTGTTCTAATGAGATGGATGAAACTGGAACCTATTATACAGAGTGAAGTAAGCCAGAAAGAAAAACACCAATACAGTATACTGACACATATATATGGAATTTAAAAAGATGGCAATGATGACCCTGTATGCGAGACAGCAAAAGAGACACAGATGTATAGAACGGACTTTTGGACTCTGTGGGAGAGGGAGAGGGTGGGATGATTTGGGAGAATGGCATTGAAAC
>SJYT01058202.1:20350-81695 GCA_006410635.1 Cephalophus harveyi | reverse complement strand
CTCCGAGAGATGGTGATGAACAGGGAGGCCTGGCGTGCTGCGATTCATGGGGTCGCAAAGAGTCGGACACGACTGAGCGACTGAACTGAACTGAACTGAACTGATGGCTGAAAAGAGATGAAAGCTGCTCTTGGGTGAGGACTTGGACTTGAAAGGAATGACTGTGTGATGTATACAATTCTGCAAGCCCACTTGTCTCTTCCTAGGCCTGTGCCATTTTGACTAACAGCTGTATAATTATTTGAAGATTATGGCTTGTTCACTTAAGCAACAGAAAGGTTTGCAGACTTATAACTGAGACATTTTAATAATTCTAAAGCAATACTAGAGAGATTTTATCTCTGAAAAATAAATACTCATCATGTGAAAATGCAAGGTACTTTTCCCTCATGTTGGAAATCAGTGGAGTTTCTCAACTCTAATTTGCTTTTCCTAGGCTATAATATCACAATTTTGAGAATTTCCAATAAGCCGAATTATAGCACAGCTGCACAGTTTGGAAAGCAGCTGCCTAAATGGGTTGGATCTTGTCATGATTATTTGAAAGGATACTTGTGCTTATTTGACAAAATGAAGAGTTTAATCAAGGACAACACTTTTATTTTCTCTCTCCCTTCTCTTTATGCTGTCTAATATTTTTTATTAAATGACTTCTCTGATAATTACAAAGTCTTGGTTAATGTTAAAATAAAAGTATTTTAATACTTAGTCAGACAAGTTGACTTTTCCCCCTTTCTCTCCACCATTCCTCCCATGAGAATGGTGGAGCAGCTACAAATATATCTTTTTGCCATCAGCACAGTTATTTTGTTGAGTGTATTTTCTGGTAAACCCATGCTCACCTTTAAAAAGAGACTGAGTTAGAATTTTATTTAAACCCCCTTAGTGTAATGTAATTTTTATAAAAATAGACTTTCTTTTGTAGAGCAGTTTAGATTCATGGAAAAATTGAGTGGGAAGTACAAGAGTTCCCATTTAACTTGTTCCCCTATACAAGCACTGTCTCCCCTAGTATCAATGTCCCGCACCAGATGGCTGTATTTGTTACAACCCATGAACCTATATCAACAAAAAATTAGCACCCAACTTCCATAGTCTTGGTGCTGTACATTCTATGGGTTTGGAAAATGTATAACATCATGTATCCATCATTACAATATCATACAGTGTAGTTTCCCTACTAAAAATCCTAAAAACACTCTGTGTTCCATCTGGTCATCCCTCCACCCCCCTTCTTCCCAGCAACCACTGATCTTTTAACAGTCTGTCTTTTCCAGGATGGCATATAGTTGGAATCATACAGTATGTAGCCATTTCCAGATTGGCTTCTTTTTTAAAAAAATTTCTTTGAATTGGAGGATACCTACTTTACAGTCTTGTGATGGTTTTTGCCATACATCAGTAAGAGTCAGCCATAGGCGTACCTGTGTCTCCTCCACCCTGACTCCCTCCCCACCCCATCCCTCTAGGTGGTCCCAGTGCACTGGCTTTGGGTTTCCTGCTGCATTCATCAACCTCCCACTGACTATCTGTTTTACTTCTGGTAATGTATACATTTCAGTGCTATTCTCTCAAACCATCCCACCCTCTCCTTGTTCTACTGAGTCCAAAAGTCTGTTCTTTGTGTCTGCTTTGCTGCCCTGCATGCAGGTTCATCGGTACCCATCTATATATGCATTGAAGGTGAAGGTGAAGTCGCTCAGTTTTCTGAAGGAGATCAGCCCTGGGTGTTCTTTGGAAGGAATGATGCTAAAGCTGAAACTCTAGTACTTTGGCCACCTCATGCGAAGAGTTGACTCATTGGAAAAGACTCTGATGCTGGGAGGGATTGGGGGCAGGAGGAGAAGGGGACTACCGAGGATGAGATGGCTGGATGGCATCACTGACTCGATGGACATGAGTCTGAGTGAACTCTGGGAGTTGGTGTTTGACAGGGAGGCTGGCATGCTGCGATTCATGGTGTCGCAAAGAGTCGGACATGACTGAGCGACTGAACTGAACTGAACATTCCATTGTATATATGTATATATGTACCATAACTTCCTTATTCAGTCATCATGGACATCTTGGTTGCTTCCATGTTCTAGCTGTTGTAAATAGTGCTGCCATGAACACTGGGTGCATGTGTCTTTTTCAGTACTGTTTTCCTCAGGATATATGCCCAATAGTGGGATTACTGGGCCATATGGCAGTTTTATTCTTAGTTTTTTTTGAAAGGAATCTCCATTTTGTTCTCCATAGTGGTTGTATCAGTTTGCATTCCCACCAGTAATGTAGGAGGCTTGCCTTTTCCCCACACCCTATCCAGCATTTATTTTTTGTAGCCTTTTTGATGATGGTCATTCAGATTGACTTCTTTTACTTAGTAATAGGCATTTGTTTCCTCCATGTCTTTATGTGACTTGATAGCTCTTTTATTTTTTTAGTGCTGTATAATAGTCTATTGTTTGGATGTGCCTCAGTTTGTTTATCCATTCACCTACTGAAGGACACATGGGTTGCTTCCAAGTTTGGGCAACAATGAACAAGGTAGCCACACTCATTTGAGTGCAGGCTTTTAATCTGGATATAAATTTTCAACTCCTATGGATAAATACTAAGGAATGAGATTGCTGGATCATATAGTAAAAAAAAAAGTGTTTATAAGAATCTGTTGTCTTCCAGATGTTGCAGCTGGATTCAGAAAAGGCAGAGGAACCAGAGATCAAATTGCCATCATCCACTGGATCATTGAAAAAGTGAGAGAATTCCAGAAAAACATCTACTTCTGCTTTATTGACTATGTCAAAGCCTTTGACTGTGTGGATCACAACAAACTGTGGAAAATTCTGAAAGAGATAGGAATACCAGACCACCTGACCTGCCTCCTGAGAAATCTTTATGGAGGTCAGGAAGCAACAGTTAGAACTGGACATGGAACAACAGACTGGTTCCTGATCGGGAAAGGAGTACGTCAAGGCTGTATATTGTCACCCTGCTTATTTAACTGATGTGCAGAGTACATCATGAGAAATACTGGACTGAATGAAACCCATGCTGGAATCAAGATTGCTGGGAGAGATATCAATAACCTCAGATATGTAGATGCTACCACAGTAGAAAGTGAAGAAAAATTAAAGAGCCTCTTGATGAAAGTGAAAGAAGAGAGTGAAAAAGTTGGCTTAAAACTCAACATTCAGAAAACTAAGATCATGGCATCCAGTCCCATCACTTCATGGCAAATAGATGGGGAAACAGTGGAAACAGTGACAGACTTTATTTTTGGGGCTCCAAAATCACTGGAGATGGTGACTGCAGCCATGAAATTAAAAGATGCTTGTTCCTTGGAAGAAAAGTTTTGACCAACCTGGACAGCATATTAAAAAGCAGAGACATTATTTTGCCAACAAAAGTCCGTCTAGTCAAAGCTATGGTTTTTTCGGTAGTCTTGTATGGATGTGAGAGTTGGACTATAAAGAAAGCTGAGCACTGAAGAATTGATGCTTTTGAGCTGTGGTGTTTGAGAAGACTCTTGAGAGTCCCTTGGACAGCAAGGAGATCCAACCAGTCCATCCTAAAGGAGATCAGTCCTGAATATTCATTGGAAGGACTGATGTGATGCTGAAGTTGAAACTGTAATATTTTGGCCTTTTGAAGTGAAGAATGACTCATTTGAAAAGACCCTGATGCTGGGAAAGATTGAAGGTGGGAGGAGAAGGGGATGACAGGCATCACTGACTCAATGGACATGAGTTTGAGTAAGCTCCGGGAATTGGTGGTAGTTAGGGAAGCCTGGTGTGCTGCCATCCATGGGGTTGCAAAGAGTCGGACATGACTGAGCAATTGAACTGAACTGAACTGTTGTGTTTCAAAGTGGCTGTAGCAGTTTATATTCCCTCCAGCAATGAATGAGAGTTACTAATGAGACATATTTTTAAGTATATTTATTTTAAATTTTATAACAAACTTATAAGATGGATATTAATGAGGTTAATATGCAGAAGTGATCAGGCTCAGGGAAACTGACTATTCTGAGGCTAAGAAACTAACCTGTAATCTGTTCTGCTTCTGGTTTGCATCACTTCTTCTGTGCATGATTCCACTAAATATAAGCTATGAGGGATGCATAAAGTATCTATAAATCCGTTAAACTAAACATTTTAAAAAATGATCTTGAAATGTTATAATCAGGTATCCCATGCACTGCTCTATATATGTTGAAATTGAGGTCTAGTTTATTTATGTGATGCGGTCATGGTGACAGAGCTAATTAGTGATAGAATCAGTTTTGTCCAAGGTCTCTTGACCTTGGATTGTAGCACTGGTAAAATTGATCTCAAATATTGCTTATGACATGTCTTATAGCATTATAATGGCTTTTATTTTTTTTTAAGTTTTGTTCAATTGGATTTTTTAAAACAAAGTTTTGCTCTAAATGGTCATATATATTATTAGATTTAAAGATAAATTTAGATCTGAATAACTTGAAAAACTTGAGCATTTTAAAGTGAGAACTCACACAGAAAGGTGTATGGATCATAAAAGCAAAGAGATTTTATTCTAATTGCCAAAATAGATTGTTTCATTTACTTAGGACTCCAATATAGCTAGTGCTTAAGTAACAACTAAACTTGTCTTCTTAGTGTTACTTTTCTGCTCCTCTCTGCTCCTCACATTCAGGTTCAACCAATATTTATTAGTCATCTACTTTGTGCTGTGTGAGTCAAAATATATGGCACAGTGCGTATGTACTCAGCCCTTATGGTAACCTGGCACAATGGATATTCAACTCATAGGAAATAATATGGCTTCCTTTCTGTTCTTAACTATTAATTATTCCATGAATGTTTTCCTTCTTGCTAATGGTTCAATAGTTTCTTACCTTAATTTTCAATACTTTCTTACTTTAGTTTTCATTACTTTCTTACTTTAATTTTCATGATTTATATTCTCACCTAAATATGACGTCATTTTCCTCCCATAAAATGTGTCTTACTGTGATTGAGCCCTTGGCTTACTGAACCTCAAAAAGATACATCTATTTCTTTCACAACTCTTAGGTTTTAGCTCTGTGTTCTCCAAGCCAGCGCACTTCTACTGCATAGCATTTGATCAGCACATTAAGATTATGACTACATTATGGAAAAGAACTTTAGTAATGATGATTGTAAGCATTGCTTAAAAGTAACTTGTAGATAAAACTAAAAATGAAATGATTATTATGATATACTAAAAAATCATAAGTAAAAACGATGAATTTTCTTTCAAGAGAGTGAGCTAGAAAAGAAAGTTTAGTGATCGTGCCCACTCTATTCTCAAACCCAAGTGAGTTTAGTTCCCTCTAGACTGAGTACTAGTTAGGAGGCAAGCAGTGGTGCTGGAAGCTCCTGTCTTTTCTAACCTCACCTCCTTCATTGATGGCTTTTTTGTACTCTCACATCAGCGGTCTCGAGGCATTTTAATTTAAGGGGAAACAGAACGTGTGACCCACTTTTAAACAATTGAGACTGATTAACCTTTGTTCAAATTCATCTAATTTGAAATAGCCTGGAAATAAGTTCTCAGACATTTTTTAGTAGGAAGTAGAAAAGTGATCCCATAAATACAGAAAGTGAGACGAGATGTTGACCATGTCCATGCTGGTGTGAACTGGGGGAAGAGTTTCATTTTTAAAGTTCTCTTGGCTCAGATCCCCATCTCACCTGGTTTCGGCAATAGATTATTTTTGCATGTGAAAGAAACCAAATAGAATCTTGCCAAGTGTCTATACTTTACATATGTTTAACTTCCCAAGGAAAATACTTGTCTCTTCTTCATGGAAATTGAAGCTCTATTTTGCCTCCTTCTCCAAACCAAGGCCAGTCAGTCAGAGTGTTAAATACAAAATCCCTGGACAGAACTAATCTGAGGATCTTTAACCTAAACCCCCAAATGCCTGAAGTCTTATTGGGCATGGCATGAGAGCCTGTGGCATTCTTCACAGTGTTCTGGTTTGCATAGTTTGAGGCCATAGAGGTATGTAGAGTGTCCTAGATCAGGAATCAGGAGGCTTGACTGTGTTATCAGCTAGGTGAATGGTTTGAACAAGTGTTTTAACCTCTATGTGCCTTAGTGTCTGTTGAAGAATAGAAAAGAGAAGAGGAACACGTCTTTCCTGAGGCAAAATCTCAGTATGAGCAAAATGTGTTTAAGTCATATATTTCTATAAACCCTCAAAAATAATTAGGACATTAATCTTGAAGAGGTTGGCTTTGGTGATGTTATGAATTTCCATGGCAATGCAAACATACTAAACTTTATCTTTAAAAATTATTGTTTCTATAAACTGAATGCCTTTACAGAAAAAACAGTTATACATTTTGTTCATAGGCCATACGGTACTTATACATTTTTAAGAAATCTCTAAACTTTTGTAGTTGTTGTTTATTTAGTACTTGCATGCCTAGTCACTCAGTTGTGTCCGACTCTGCAACCTCATGAGTGTAACCCAGCAGGCTCCTTTGTCCATGGGGATTCTCCAGGCAAGAATACTGAAGTGTTTGTTAGCCATCTGTATGTCTTCTTTGGAGAAATGTCTATTTAGTTCTTTGGCCCATTTTTTGATTGGGTCATTTATTTTTCTGGAATTGATCTGCAGGAGTTGCTTGTACATTTTTGAGATTAGTTGTTTGTCAGTTGCTTCATTTGCTATTATTTTCTCCCATTCTGAAGGCTGTCTTTTCACCTTGCTTATAGTTTCCTTTGTTGTGCAGAAGCTTTTAAGTTTAATTAGGTACCATTTGTTTATTTTTGCTTTTATTTCCAATATTCTGGGAGATGGGTCATAGAGGATTGTGCTGTGATTTATGTCAGAGAGTGAAAAGATGCTCAACATCACTCATTATCAGAGAAATGCAAATCAAAACCACAATGAGGTACCATTTCACGCCAGTCAGAATGGCTGCGATCCAAAAGTCTACAAGAAATAAATGCTGGAGAGGATGTGGAGAAAAGGGAACCCTCTTACACTGTTGGTGGGAATGCAAACTAGGACAGCCACTATGGAGAAGTATGGAGATTCCTTAAAAATCTGGAAATAGAACTGCCTTATGACCCAACAATCCCACTGCTGGGCATACACACCAGGGAAACCAGAATTGAAAGAGACACGTGTTCCCCAATGTTCACTGCAGTACTGTTTATAATAGCCAGGACATGGAAGCAACCTAGATGTCCATCAGCAGATGAATGGATAAGAAAGCTGTGGTACATATACACAATGGAGTATTACTCAGCCATTAAAAAGAATTCATTTGAATCAGTTCTAATGAGATGGATGAAACTGGAGCCTATTATACAGAGTGAAGTAAGCCAGAAAGAAAAACACCAATACAGTATACTGACACATATATATGGAATTTAGAAAGATGGCAATGATGACCCTGTATGCGAGACAGCAAAAGAGACACAGATGTATAGAACAGTCGTTTGGACTCTGTGGGAGAGGGAGAGGGTGGGATGATTTGGGAGAATGGCATTGAAACATGTATAATATCATATAAGAAACGAATCACCAGTCCAGGTTCAATGCAGGATACTGGATGCTTGGGGCTGGTGCGCTGGGACGACCCAGTGGGATGGTAAGGGGAGGGAGGAGGGAGGGGGTTCAGGATGGGGAACACATGTATACCTGTGGCGGATCCATGTTGATGTATGGCAAAACCAATACAATATTGTAAAGTAATTAACCTCTAATTAAAATAAATAAATATATATATATATAAAGAGTACTGGAGTGGGTAGCCATTCTCTTCTCCAGGGAATCGTCCTGACCCAGAGATCAGACCCAGGTCTCTTGCATTGCAGGCAGATTTTTTTAACTGTCTGAACCACCAAGGAAGCACATATTTAGTGCTTGCTGCTGCTGCTGCTAAGTCGCTTCAGTCGTGTCCAATTCAGTGCGATCCCATAGACGGCAGCCCACCAGGCTCCGCCATCCCTGGGATTCTCCAGGCAAGAACACTGGAGTGGGTTGCCATTTCCTTTTCCAATGCATGAAAATGAAAAGTGAAAGTGAAGTCACTGAGTCATGTCCAACTCTCAGCGACCCCATGGACTGCAGCCCTCCAGGCTCCTCCGTCCATGGGATTTTCCAGGAAAGAGTACTAGAGTGGGGTGCCATTGTCTTCTCCGATTTAGTGCTGACCAAATATCAAATTAATCTATTCAATAGTTAGCATTTTATATCACTAATGTGATGGCTTTTTAGTTAGCCAAGAATAGTTTCAGTTTGGAACCAAGAACTCAGACTGTTGTATATTGACTTCTCCTCCTTTTGGTTTAACTTACTTACTCTAACTTTCATTGAATGAATGTCATTTAACTGAGCCTTTTTAAAGCTTTTCTTCACAAGTATTTTGAACTATAGCTTGTTTTAAATCTACTTGAAACTGATTATCAAAGACTTTTGAAGTCTAACTCAATAATGTGTAATTATTGGTAGTCTGTTGATAAAGGTACCAATAGTAGATTGATTTAATCTATTAGAGGGAAATATGCAATTTAAGAGATAGTGGCAAAGAAGAAAAAATATGGATCCTTTGGAAACAACAATTTTTTCTTGGGCCAGATGTAGACGAGTTGATAGGGAGCAAAGAGATCTTTCCTTTCAGTTGCTCATGGATTCTCCAGAAGGCTTTGAATGTTTCCCTTTAATAAGTTGCTCTGCATTCTGTCTATTAGTGCTCTTCATTAGCATCTCCTTCTTGGTTTTGCTAGGTGTGCAGATATTTTATTGAGCTTTTTTTACATCCATGTTCATAAAGAATGTTGGCCTGCGATTTTCTTTTCTTGGAGTACCTTCACTGGTTTTGGTATCAGGGTAGTACAGGCCTTTTGAACTGAATTCAGACGTGTAAAACATAAATATATTATTTTATAGTTCTGTAGGTCAGAATTTGGAATGAGTCTGCAAGTCTGTGTTCCTTTCTGTAAGCTCTGGAGGGAATGGGATGGGGGTATTCATTTCCTGTCCTTCCCAGGTTCTAGAGGCTGCCTGCCTTCTTTGGCTCAAGGCTACATCACTTTGGCCTCTGCTTCTATCATTACAGAAGCAGAGCTTCCCTTGTGGCTCAGCTGGTAAAGAATCAGCCTGCAATGAGGGAGATCTGGGTTCGATCCCTGGGTTGGGAAGATCCCCTGGAGAAGGGAAAGGCTACCCACTCCAGGATTCTGGTCTGGAAAATTCCATGGAATGTATAGTCCATGGGGTTGCAAAGAGTCGGACATGACTGAGTGACTTTCACCTTTCTATCGTTGTATCTCTTTCTTTGACTCTGACACTCCTGCCTTCCTCTTATAAAGACCCTTGTGATTACACTGGGTTCACCCAGAAAATCCAAAGTAAACTTTTCATCTGAAGTTCTTTGACTTAATTATATCTGCAAAGTCTCTTTTGTCACATCATGATATATTCACAGGTTTTGCAATTTACAATAAGGATATCTTTGAGAGGGTTCATTATTATGCATTTGTTAACAACACATGACATGATCCATGGTAGATCCAAGGAGCTACAGTTTTTACAATGTGCCTAATCACCCAGGAGTGTAAAACAAAAGCTAATCCTATTCTGACATGTCAGTAATTGGTAATTATGCTCTTTATGATGAACAGTTCTCAGGCCTATTGACAAAATATAAGTAGATTTTATAATACAGTTCCAAGGGGACCCATCAATGAGATCTTAATATGCTTTTACTTTTTCCATGGAGATTCATTTACTCACATGAATATGTATTTATTGGTTAATAATTAGAATTAACAAACTATGTGTCAGGTCATGCTGTCATAGAGAATTACAATACAAGGTAGAAAATAAGTACGGATGAAGTTATTACCTTTGGCGATTGATGTGATTACAGATAGCAGTGCTAGAAATGAGGGATGTAGAGAGCTTGATGAGAGTGTAAATTGAGCTCCTCATCTGGTAGGTTTCAGAAGTCATAGAGATAAATGACCAAAATTTCTTGGAAAATAACAGGTTTACCTGTAGGCATCAGTATTCTCGGCAATTATACCATGAGAAAATCAGCTGTAAAAATTGTCCCTCATTATTCTATCCACACAGGGTATGTTCCATCGACAACTGTTGTTATGAGTAAATTTTTCTTGGTTTTCAGTAGTCCTGTGGTGCCATTTTTAGACAATGGTCTTGTGACCACAAGGAAAGGAAGAATTGCTGTCACTTCAGTGAGCATCAGGTGTCTAGTGAAAGGATAGTTGTAAAGTTGAAACTCTCATCTTCTCAGGTTACTGCCTCAGTGATGCTAGTCACTGCCTGAATACCCCATAAAAAAAAAAAAAGATACTCAGTTTGTGTTATGCCTACTTGGACAGTGCAAGAAATTTTGGGCTTCCTGAGGCTTCCTAAGATCATGGCATCTAGTCCCATCACTTCATGGCAAATAGATGGGGAAACAGTGGCTGACTTTATTTTTCTGGGCTCCAAAATCACTGCAGATGGTGATTGCAGCCATGAAATTAAAAGACACTTATTCCTTGGAAGGAAAGTTATGACCAACCTAGATAGCGTATTAAAAAGCAGAGACATTACATTGCCAACAAAGGCCCATCTAGTCAAGGCTATGGGTTTTCCAGTAACCATGTATGGATGTGAGAGCTGGAGTATAAAGAAAGCTGAGCACTGAAGAATTGATGCTTTTGAACTGTGGTGTTGAAGAAGACTCTTGAGAGTCCCTTGGACTGCAAGGAGATCCAACCATTCCATCCTAAAGGAGATCAGTCCTGGGTGTTCACTGGAAGGACTGATGTTGAAGCTGAAACTTCAATACTTTGGCCACCTGATGAGAAAAGCTGACTCATTGGTAAAGACCCTGATGCTGGGAAAGACTGAGGTCAGGAGGAGAAGGGGACTACAGAGGATGAGATGGTTGGATGGCATTACCGACTCAAATGGACATGAGTTTGGGTGGACTCTGGGAGCTGGTGTTGGACAGGGAGGCCTGTGCTGCATTTCATGGGGTTGCAAAGAGTCGGACATGACTGAGTGACTGAACTGAACTGAACTGAGAATGTTGCTGATAAATGACTCTAGATTTTTGCCTAAGTGATGCTAATGGGACTAATGGGGTACCTTTTGTTAGAATATTTAATATCATTGTCAGAATAGGTACTAATCTGAGTATGAAGTTATAATCTTAAGTAAACTATCGTATCAAGTCAGGGATCAGGTTGTCACCTGTCACAGATCTAGCTGATAAAATTATCCAGAAAGCACAGTGACTTCTTCTAGGATTTTTGGTTAAAGAAAACTTAGTATATAACTCTTAATCAGAGGGATTTTAACTCTTTGGGGAAAGTTTGTAATAAAACTGTAACTGCAGGAAAAAGTAAATTAGAATTTTTGCATCCAAAAATAGAATGAAAGATTTTTTTTTTTTTTTTGAGATATCTGGCATTAGTGTTTGACTGTTGTATTGGACTCTCTAACTGAAATAAGTTATAGAAATTGTATAGCATAGTAAAAGAATATAAAAATAAACAGCAGGGATTCTTGGTTAATTCAAAGTCTTTACTGTTAGATGGAAGATGTTGTTCAGTCACTAAGTTATGTTCGACTCTTTGGGACCCCATGGACTGCAGCACACCAGGCTTCCCTGTGTTCCACTCTCTCCTGGAGTTTGCTCAAACTCATGTCCATTGAGTTGGCGATGCCATGAACTATCTCATATCTCATCCTCTGCTGCCCTCTTCTCCTTTTGCCTTCAATCTTTGGAAAATATTTTTCAGTGAATCCCTGAAACATCTGAGCAGAGCCCAAGGCTGTCCCTGGGTTAGTGCGTGAGGCAAAGTTTTGAGTCTTGCCAGATTTATTTGAGTATCAGTCATTCTAAAAGACTAGTCAGAGATTGAGTTCCAGATTCTTTCTGGAGAGTATTAAGAAATATGGGAAAAACCCAGAGTACTGAATATGGGAGGAAGCCCAGTGGCATGGGAGGCCTAGAGAGGGCTCAGGCATACTTCAAGTAGTTTCTGCTTACTTTATAAAGTGGTAGACTTTGTTTTAGTTGACTTCCCTGTCTGATAAATCTACTCACAGGTAAAATTATAGCAGCTCAGAACTGATACGGACATCAGGAGAAACTGGTCAGAGGTCTCAATAGCAGTGGAGGACTCAAAGTACGCTAGACATGGCTCTTGGGCCTGCAAAGGGAACTCTTAAGTGACTAGATCACTCAGCTATGCTGGCCTGGCCTATTCTATGTGGAGTTCCTGGGACCAAGTTGGAGGCATAGATGGGGAGGGGTTCTTAAGGACAGAAGCAGGAGTGTCCTGAGAGCAGCTCCAGCACCAGGCGTGCGGGCTAGGGGAGGGGCTGTGTGTCCTCCTGGCTGGTCTGTGCTGGACTCTGGTCGTGACAATGCCTGCAGAGCTTTCCTTTGCCTCTGCCTGTTCCAAATCTGATTTTTCCCGTCTCCCTCCAAATGTGAGATGCTAATATCCTTTAGCATCATTTTTCTTTTCAGCTCACGTCAGATAGATTAGATTTCAATTCTTTGCAACTGACTGTATAATACACAAGGGAACCACAGAAACTTCTCCCATTCAGGCCCCGAAGAAGAGAACTTGATGGTGTTTAGAAAGCTGGAAATTAAATTGAGCTTTTTAAACTACAGAAATTTTTGAGAAGTGTCACTCTGGGGGGTGAGGAGGGGGAGGGAAGGGGAGAACATTGTTCTGTGTGAAAACTCAAGAGATCCTAGCAGGGCAAAAAGCAAAGGAATCTGATTGCATAAGATTGCTTGACAGCTTCTCTTTTCTTAGGAAGCCATTGCTGTCTTCTCTTATAGGCTTCCATTCTTTCTTCTCCAGTGTTCTCTTGTAATCTCTGGTCCTAAGGTGATGCCTGGTAAACAGTTGTTGCAGGATTTAGAATCATTTTTTTATGGTTCTGCAATTTCTTGACTCTTGGAAATAATTAGCCAAAATAATTTAAACAATAATGTATCTTGGGTTTATTTCTTTCTGAATGCTGTGAAATTTCTCCCTAATTAGAAAATAGATGGCTATTTCTCCTGGTATCTTAAGGAATCCCTTCATGTGTCTTTTGCTTTGCAGAGAACTCTTTTCTACTGCAGACTTGTTCTTGTGGTTTTATTTTTGCATGATTAAGTTGGGATAGAGAAGCTTTTTGAAAGATTTACTTGTGAGTTTAGAACTGTGGGAGAGTCCTAGAGAAAAATAAAACTTAGAAACTTGAGTGGAAAATGGTGAGACTTTGTTTTGTCCAGAGAGAGAGAGGGAGAGAGATCTTCATGGCACCATAATTCTAACCCAGAGCACTTGCCCTTGATTTTGGAGGCCAGCTGGCTGATCTCTAAACATCACAGCCTAAGACAGCCTTATAATCAAAGAGATAAATAACTGAGAAACACTTTGGAAAGCCCCTAGTCTCTGTTTATGCGTGATCCTTTGCCCACCTGGTAATAAGAAAGAGCTTTTACATTCTTTCCACAGTATTTGGTTTGGTCCTCTGAATGCTAACATTCATCCTGACTATACACATGATAGATAAATCTGGAAGCATAAAGAAGTTTGTAGAGGATGAGTCTAATATTTTAAATAGCCCAATTCTTTACTTTTAGGTAGTGACACTAAGCTATCATCCTGGGCAGGGGGGTGGAGGTTGGCAGTTACTCTACTGATGCTATACTCCTCAGAGCACCAAAAACATGTGACTCTTTTTCAGCTTTGCATGAATTATATTGAAGTTTGAAGTATGGAGTTAAATAATAGCTGAAATAAATATTAAGTAAAACAGCTTGCTTCCTGCTTTCTTAAGATTATCTGAAACGGCCACTTTTACATTCTAGCTACTTAGCTAGGATATGTGCCCACTCTGAAATTTTGGACCTGGTAATGAACCATATTTTCTGAGACTAAGAATACATATGAATTAGAAGGTCTTGAAATGTTAAATATGATGGAAAATAGGCTTATAGGTTAATATGAAAGAAATTTAAACCATATAGAGTAAATTTGCACCAAAATTAGAGATTCTCAACCTTGGCTGCATGTTGAAACCACATGGGGACCTTTAAGAATTTTGACCCTTGGATCCCAACCCTAGCCTGACCCTTGGATCTGGTCTTTCAGTTCAGTTCAGTCACTCAGTCACGTCTGACTCTTTGCGACCCCTTGAATCACAGCACGCCAGTCCTCCCTGTCCATCACCAATTCCCGGAGTTTACCCAGACCCATGTCCATTGAGTCAGTGATGCCATCCAGCCATCTCATCCTCTGTTGTCCCCTTCTCCTCCTGCCCTCAATCCCTCCCAGCATCAGAATCTTTTCCAATGAGTCAACTTTGGCATGAGGTGGCCAAAGTACTGGAGTTTCAGCTTCAGCATCATTTCTTCCAAAGAAATCCCAGGACTGATCTCCTTTAGAATAGACTGGAGGGATCTCCTTACAGTCCAAGGGACTCTCAAGAGTCTTCTCCAACACCACAGTTCAAAAGTGTCAATTCTTTGGCGCTCAGCTTTTTTCACAGTCCAACTCTCACATCCATACATTACCATTGGAAAAATCATAGCCTTGACTAGATGGACCTTTGTTGGCAAAGTAATGTCTCTGCTTTTGAATATGCTATCTAGGTTGGTCATAACTTTCCTTCCAAGGAGTAAGTGTCTTTTAATTTCATGGCTGCAGTCACCATCTGCAGTGATTTTGGAGCCCCCCAAAATAAAGTCTGACACTGTTTCCACATCTATTTGCCATGAAGTGATGGGACCAGATGCCATGATCTTAGTTTTCTGAATGTTGAGCTTTAAGCCAACTCTTTCACTTTCCTCTTTCACTTTCATCAAGAGGCTTTTTAGTTCCTCTTCACTTTCTGCCATAAGGGTGGTGTCATCCTCATATCTGAGGTTATTGATATTTTCATGGCAATCTTGATTCCAGCTTGTGTTTCTTCCAGCCCAGCATTTCTCATGATGTACTCTTGGGTTTAGGTGTCTCCAAACTGTCTGGATTTTAAAAGCTGTAAAACTGTTTGACAGGCTGAAAAATATTAAAATCTATTGACTTTATCCAAGTGCTATAGAGAGTCAAGTTAATAACAGATCAAAAATGCTAATCAGGTGGTAAGAAGCAGTATGGTGTCTAACTCTGCTTATTCTCTTGAATTTAATTATAGATTGCATACTTTGTTTCATATCTATCTCACTTTCTAGACTGTATATTTTCTGAGTACAGGGAACACACATCCCTGTGTTATTCACTACTGTGCATACCCAAATCTCAATGGCTCTATACAGTGTTGATCATGTGGTTGACCCTCAGATATTGTAAAATAAACAAATCCTATATATAAGCTCTGGCTTGTAAAGACTGGAATAAGCATCAGATCATGTTAATGTCATGCCACATTTCCCTCTGTGGGTATAAACTGCTTTTAATTCTTTCAGTCAAAGCTTTGATTCTCTATCCATTAAACTCTCCTTTAAGAAAACTTGCTAAGCTATTGATTTTTCACATTTCAGTGTCCAGTTAAGAATAAAAACTCTATGAGGGCAAGGACTTTGCCTTGTTCATTGGACTGTCTTCTATGCTCCCAATAATAAAATTTCAAATATTTGTGAAAAATAATGAAGTATGTATTGGTGTTTTTTAAACTGCCTTCCATAGGGATCAGGGCTCTTAGATATACCCCCAAGGTTTGGAGATGGGAGTGGTATATAAAGGAGAGAGGTTAGGCAATTGGGGCTAGCCTCTGTTCCATGTTCACTGCAACTAGAATAAGCCTTGTACTTATTGGGGCTCCTTCTTTTATTTTTAAAAGTTTGAGTCACTAACTTGTTCTCTTTCAGAAGAACATTTCCATATAAAAAAATTAGTCCTTATAAGTTTATTTTAAAGACTGAAACAAACATTTTAACTTTATACAATTTAATACACATACATCAGTTCAGTCGTTCAGTCATGTCTGACTCTTTGCAACCCCACAGACTGCAGCACGCCAGCTTCCCTACCAAATACACATACATAAAAGTGCATAAAACATATGTATTTATAACAGAGAAAATACTCACATAAACACCAGGCTCAAGAAGTAGAAGGTGGCTGACCTCTCAGAACCTCTTTCCTTTACCTCTCAAACACTGCCTCCTCTCCCACAAAAGAAACCACTAGCTTGACTTTTAACCCTCTGGTTTTCTTCCTTTAAAAAAAAATATTACTAAATGAAAACAAACAAACAAACCCATGCTGTATATATCCTTTTGTGTATGCCTGTTTTTTCCTCTGTATTGTTTTTGAAATGACTCCATATGCTTTTATTTGATTCATTTTCAGTGCTGTGTATCATTCTACTGTAATGAATAGAGCACAGTTTATCCATTCTACTATTAACTGCTGATCTTTTGGGTTGTTTCTAATTTTGGTTACTATAAATAATGCTGCTACAGTGAATATCTCAAACCTATTTTTGTTGTACATGTGTACATATTTCTGTTGGGTTCCACTAGGAGTGGAATTGCTTATTATAGGATGTGGATGGGTATATAAATATATGGCTTTATATTAATAATCCAAAGTGATTATTTCAATTTACATTTTCACCAGCAATGTATGAGTATTCTTTCCCCATTATTCCCCCCACCACCTCTTTTTTTAAAATACCAATACTTGGTATTTTCATTTTCTTTAATTTTAACCATCCTGTTGGATGTATATTGGTAGCTCATTATGGTTTTAATTTTCATTTTCTTGGTTACTGCAAAGTAGGCTATTTGATCACCTCTTTGTGGACATGCCTTTCTTCTTTCCTGTTTTACTATTGGGTTGTCTCTTTCCTGGTTTATATAAGTTAATTGCATATTTTGGGTATAAACCTTTTACTAATTATTTGTATTACAAATATCTGTTCTCATCTGCAGCTTACTTTTTCATTCTCTTAGTGGTGTCTCAGTGAATGGAACTTTTTAGGTTTAATGTTTCCTAGTTGATCAATTTTTTCCTTAATGGTTAAGTGTTTTCATTGTTCCATGTGTTCTATTTTATTCATCTTTCCAATGCTGAGATCATAAAGATATTCTTTATTATATTCTAGGACAAGATTGCCTAATAGAAGTTTCTAAAATGATGGAAATGTTCTGTATCTGGGATGTCAAATACTATTTTTAAGTGTGATTGAGCCTTTGAAATGTGGCCAGTAAGACTGGGGAACTAAATTTTAAATTTTACTTAATTTTAATTAATTTAGATAGCTACTTATGACTAGGAACTACTGTTTCAGAGAAAGAAACTCTAGAAGGCTTATTGCCTTGTCTTTTACATTTAGATGTACTGTCCAGCTGTGATTGACTTTGTCTGTTTGTATGGTATGAAGTAAGGGTCAGGCTCAGTATTTTTTCCCATATCTATTTGCCCAGGATGATTTTGTTGAAAAGATTTATTTTCTCCATTACTCTGTAGTATCACTTTTGCATTAAATTAGATATATATACACATTTGGATGTGTTTTTCAACTGTTTATTCTTTTCTATTTGTGTATCTTTTTGTTGATTCCTTATGATCTTAATTATGTAGCTATATTAATATTTATTGATGGGGGAGCCTGGTGGGCTGCCGTCTATGGGGTCGCACAGAGTCGGACACAACTGAAGCAACTTAGCAGCAGCAGCAGCAGCAGCAGTAGCAGCAGCAGCAGCAGAGTAAGTTCTTCTAGTTTTCTTTTTTAAAGCATCTTTGTTATTGTTAGTCTTTTGTATTTCCATGTGAATTTTAGAATCAGCTTGTTAAGCTACACACACACACACACTCATAATTCTGTTGGGTTTTGATTAGCATTTTATCAATTTTAAGGCCAGTTTGGAGAGGACTGACAACTTTGCATGATTGAGTTTTCCATCTAAGAAATGCCATACCTCTTATATGGTCTTTATGGTAGTGATTTTTTTTCACATATTTTATTGGACTTATTCCTGGGGCTTGGATATTTTGACACTGTTATAAATGACACCTCTAATATTTCACTTTCTGTTTGCTGTTGGTACAAAAATGCAATAGATTTTTCTCACATTGATCTTGTATTCAACAACCTTGCAAAACTCATTTTTTATTCTAATAAATTATTGTAGATTATTTTGTATATTCTACAAGCAGACCTTAAATAAATAATGATGGTTTTATTTCTTCCTCATCTGAACTTCAAACCTCTGTTTTCTTTTTCTTGCTTTATTGAACTGGCTAGAATCTCCACTACAAAGTTGAATGGTAATAGACAGTAAACATCCTTCAAGTGTTCTGATCTTTGGGAGAAGATTTCAGTATTGTATCATTTTTGGTATGACATCTGCTACACTTTCCCCCCTTTTCTAAGAGATTTTATTTTCTAGAAATTGTATATATAAGTCTGTCAAATGTACTTTTGCATCTATTGAAATGATCAAATAAGTTTTCTCCTTCATTTGACTATTTTAGATAAGTAATATTGATAGCTAAAAATATTAAATAAATTTTGAGTAAAGCCACTTTAGCTATAATATAGTATTCTTTTTTAAAACAGTTAGCTAATTTTTTTAGAGATTTTTTACAGCAATGGTTTTGAGCAAAATTGGCCTATATCAAGGTTATGCTGACCTCATATTAAGAAGGGGGTCATTCCTTCATTTTCTAATCTTTGGAAAAGTTTGTATAAAAGAGATTGTTAAAGTGGTTGATAGAATTTTGGGTCTGGAACTTGGGAGAAGGTGGGAGGATGTTTGGAACCACAAATTAAATTCACAGATTAAAGGATTCAGAATTCCTATTCTTGTCTCTTAATCTTCCATGGGAGAGGTAGCCCTAATTACTAGAAGCAAAAACGTATTCAAACCATTACAATGACCTGAGCACTGAAGAAATGATGCTTTTGAATTGTGGTTTTGGAGAAGACTCTTGGGAGTCCCTTGGACTGCACGGAGATCCAACAAGTCCAACCTAAAGGAAATCAGTCCTGAATATTCATTGGAAGGACTGATGCTGAAGCTGAAATTGTGATACTTTGGCCACCTGATAGGAAAAACTGACTCATTGGAAAAGACCCTGATGCTGGGAAAGATTGAAAGCAGAAGGAGAAGGAGACGACAGAGGATGAGATGGTTGGATAGCATCACCGACTCAATGGACTTGAGTTTGAGCAAGCTCTGGGAGTTCGTGATAGACAGGGAAGCCTGGCATGCTGCAGTCCATGGGGTCTCAAAGAGTCGAACAAGACTGAGTGACTGAACTGAACTGAACAGTTACCTTGTATGGTACCCTATATCTCAGTTTTACCAGTGAAAGGAGTGACATAGAGATTAAAATAAAATGGAATTTTAAGATACTCTTTGCTATTAAAGAAACAACCTTTAATAACTCTTAGCACTAAAACTGGGACAAATACTGAATGAGAAATAATTTACATATATCATAAATCCTGTATATGTCAGTGAGAGGTGGAAGAAAGAGGCATCTCATTAGTAGAGTAGCCATGATTTTTGAAGAATATCTGCCTTGAAAGTTTTTGTTTGTTGAGCAGCAGTCTCTTTTACCTTGCTGATATCTTTAGTACAGGTGATAAAGCTATAATCTGTGATGAAGTGCCCAGATGGTAATGGCGTACATTCTTAAAAATGATAACTTCAATGAGGGAGACACAGGAAAGAACTTGGAGTAATTTCTGAAAGTGAAAATTTTATTTCATTTCTCTGAGCTTCTTGCAATAGCTTATTGCTAATTAGCTGACAAATTCTGTCTCACAGGTAGATAGGTACACACTTGTAGCATATTGCCAGTTCATTCTTGCAGTTCCTAGAAGTTGAGAACACTCTCCTTTAGGCAATAGTAAAGTGAGGAAAACTAAAAAAGAAAAAATGCTATTGAACATGCTGACTTAATAAACCAATTCTATATGACTCAAATCATATCTTCTTTCATTTCCTTTCACAAGTTTTTGGCAATAACTAGTTTTGATGTGTTTATACAATTTAAGAAAGGTCAATACTTATTTACTTTGAATTTTTTTCTGATCATATGCTTATTGTGAAAAATGTCAAAGCATAAAGAAAGAAATAGTACATCCTATAATCCTGCCACCCAGGAAAAAACCCCACATTTATTACTTTGAGATATGTCTAGCTAGTCTTTTCCATACATGTACATTAAAAAAAATAGTATACATTGTAAAATATTTTATTTTTCCAGCTTTATTGAAATATAATTGATACATAGCATTGTACAAATATAAGGTATATGATATTTTGATTTGGTACGTTTGTATTTTGAAAAATTACCATTGTAGTATTAGCTGACAACTCCATAATGTCCCAAAACTACCATCTCTTTTTCTGGTCAAAACATTTGATCTATTCTCTTAACAACTTTCAGGTACATAGTACAATATTGTCAACTATAGTCACCATGCTGTGAAATAGATCCCAAGAACTTATTTATCTTGTAAATGAATGTTTGTACCCTTTGATTAACATCTCTCCTTTGCCCACATTCCCTTAATCTTGATAACCACCATTCTACTTTCTGGTTCTATGAATTAAACTATTTTAGAAACCACATAAAATGAGATCATATAGTATTTGTCTTTCTATGTCTGACTTATTTCACTTAGCATAGTGTCTTTCCAGGTTCATCCATGCTGTCACAAACATCAAACATTTTTTCTTCCTTTGTATGGCTGGGAAATATTCCATTTTATACACATACTACATTTTCTTTACCCATATCTGTCTATGGACCCTTCATTGTTGCCATGGGTTTATTTCTGTGATAATGCTACAAAGAACTTGGGAGTGCAGATACCTCTTTGATACACTGGTTTTATTTTATTTGGACGTACACCCAGGAGTAGGATTGATGGGTCACATCAACGTTCTCTTTTTATTTTTTGAGGGAGTTCTACTAGTTTTTGTAATGGCTACACCAATTTACATTCTCAACAACAGTATATAATAGTTCTTTTCTCCTACCTAACCGACACTTATTATTGCTTGTCTTTTTGATAACAGCCGTTCTAACAGGTGTGGGGTGGTATTCATTGTGGTTTTGATTTGCACTTCCCCAATGGTGAGTGATGTTGGGTACCTTTTCATGTACTTGATGGCTACCTGGATGTCTTCTTTGGAGAAATGCCTATTCAGTTCTTCTACCCATTTAAAAATCAGATTATTATTATTTTTTGCTATTGAGTTGCATGAATTCTGTATATATTTTAGATATTAGCTCCTTATCAGATGTCTGATTTGCAAATATTTTTTTCTATTTAATAGGTTGCCTTTTCATTTTGCTGATGGATTTCTTTGGTTACCATAAGCTTTTTAGTTTGATGTAGCCTTGTTTATTTTGCTTTTGTTGCCTTGTGCTTTTAGTGTCATATAAAAAAATCACAGCCAAGATCAACATCATGGAGATTTCCCCCCGTGTTTTCTTCCAGTGTTTAATGATTTAGGTCTTAAAATTAAGTCTTTACTCTGTTTCATGGAGTTAATTTTTGTAAATGGTATAAGATATGGGTTCAGTTTCATTGTTTTGTTTGTGTGATATATAGTTTTCCCAATAGCATTTACTGAAGACACTAGCCTTTCCCCATTGTGTATTCTTGGCACCTTTGTTGAAGAATTCATTTCAGTCACTCAGTCGTGTCCGACTCTTTGTGACCCCATGAAGCATGCCAGGCCTCCCTGTCCATCACCAACTCCTGGAGTTCACCCAAACTCATGTCCAGAAAGTTGGTGATGCCATCCAGCCATCTCATCCTCTGTTGTCCCCTTCTCCTTCTGCCCCCAATCCCTCCCAGCATCAAAGTCTTTTCCAATGAGTCAGCTCTTCGCATGAGGTGGCCAAAGTACTGGAGTTTCAGCTTCAGCATCATTCCTTCCAAAGAATACCCAGGACTGATCTCCTTTAGAATGGATTGGTGGGATCTCCTTGCAGTCCAAGGGACTCTCAAGAGTCTTCTCCAACACCACAGTTCAAAAGCATCAATTTTTCGGTGCTCAGCTTTCTTCACAGTCCAACTCTCACATCCATACATGACCACTGGAAAAACCATAGCCTTGACTTATCTCCATTTTTTTTTTTCTCCTCAAAATTGCTTTGGTTAGTTTGGTTCTTGAGTTGTTCGATAGCAATTTTAGGATTTTCCTATTCCTGTGAAAAGTCCCATTGAAATATTGATAGAGATTACATTGAATCTGTAGATTGATTTGCATAGTATGGACATTTGAAACAATATTAATCCTTCTAATACATAAACTTGGGATGAAAGTGAAAGTGAAGAGACTCAGTCGTGCCCAGTGAAGAGACTCAGTTGTGCCCGGCTCTTTGCAACCCCATGGATAGTAGCCTGCACTAAGCTCCTCTGTCCATGGGATTTTCAAGGCAAGAGTACTGGAGTGGGTTGCCATTTCTTCCTCCAAACCTGGCATATTCTTCCATTTATTTGTGCCTTCTTTAATTTCTTTTGTCGATTTTTTATGGTTTACACTGTATTATTGATCTTTCACCTCCTTGGTTAAATTTATTCCTAAGTATTTTATTCTTTTTTGATACTATTATAAATGTTTTTTTTTTCCTAATTAAATTCATTTTCAGACATTTCTTTGTTAGTATTTAGAGGTGTGTGTGTGTGCTCTAGTGTCTGACTTCCTGTGACCCCATGGACTATAGCCTGCCAGGCTCCTCTGTCCATGAAATTCTCCAGGCAAGAATACTGGAGTGGGTTGCCATTTCCTACTTCAATTAATTTTCATATTGACCATGTACTCTACAACTTTATTGAATTAGTCTATTAGTTCTTTTTTTTTTTTTTTGACTGAACTGAACTGATAAATGTTGTACTTTACAGTCAAAAATATACCAAGTAGTAAAGCAATCCAATACAAGGACCGCCCCCCCTTCACTATATACCATTTAAATTTATTTTTTTTTCTTTTAAAAAAAATTTTTATTTTAATTTTCCAATTTGTTATTTTTTTTTTAGAGTTTCTTTCTTTCTTTCTTTTGCTTTACTGTATTGGTTTTGCCATACATTGACATGAATCCACCACAGGTGTACATGAGTTCCCATCCCTGAACCCCCCTCCCACCACCCTCCCCATATCATCTCTCTGGGTCATCCCAGTGCACCAGCCCCAAGCATCCTGTATCCTGTATTGAACCTAGACTAGTGATTTGTTTCTTACATAATAGTATACATGTTTCAATGCCATTCTCCCAAATCATCCCACCCTCTCCCTCTCCCACAGAGTCCAAAAGTCTGTTCTTTACATCTGTGTCTCTTTTGCTGTCTCACATACAGGGTTATCATTACCATCTTTCTAAATTCCATATATATGTGTTAGTATACTGTATTGGTGTTTTTCTTTCTGGCTTACTTCACTCTGTATAATAGGTTCCAGTTTCATCCATCTCATTAGAACTGATTCAAATGAATTCTTTTTAATGGCTGAGTAATACTCCATTGTGTATATGTACCACAGCTTTCTTATCCATTCATCTGCTGATGGACATCTAGGTTGTTTCCATGTCCTGGCTATTATAAACAGTGCTGCAATGAACATTGGGGTACATGTGTCTCTTTCAATTCTGGTTTCCTCGGTGTGTATGCCCAGCAGTGGGATTGCTGGGTCATAAGGCAGTTCTATTTCCAGTTTTTTAAGGAATCTCCACACTGTTCTCCATAGTGGCTGTCCTAGTTTGCATTTCCACCAACAGTGTAAGAGGGTTCCCTTTTCTCCACATCCTCTCCAGCATTTATTGCTTGTAGACTTTTGGATTGCAGCCATTCTGACTAGTGTGAAATGGTACCTCATTGTGGTCTTGATTTGCATTTCTCTGATAATGAGTGATGTTGAGCATCTTTTCATGTGTTTGTTAGCCATCCGTATGTCTTCTTTGGAGAAATGTCTGTTTAGTTCTTTGGCCCATTTTTTGATTGGGTTATTTATTTTTCTGGAATTGAGCTGCATAAGTTGCTTATATATTTTTGAGATTAGTTGTTTGTCAGTTGCTTCATTTGCTATTATTTACTCCCATTCCGAAGGCTGTCTTTTCACCTTGCTTATAGTTTGTACCCGGGAGCTTTAGCCAAACTGGCCTTGGAGCTTGGTGTTGCAGGAGGAGTAATTTTGTTTTGCTGCTGGAGGGGTCATAGGGGAGACGTCACAAAGTCTATTAGTTCTTACAGGTTTTTATTTGATGGAGTCTTTAGATTTTTCTATATATTAGATTGTCATTTGCAGAGAGAGACAATTTCACTTCTTCCTTTCTAATGTGGATGCTTTTAATTTCTTTTCCTTGCCTAATTGGCCAGGCTGGGACTTCCAATATGATGCTGAATAGAAGTGGTGAGTGTGGGCACTCTTGTTTTTTTCCTTATCTTAGGAAAAAAGCAAAACAAACCCACAAAACACTGCATACCAAAACTTATGGAATGATGCACATGCAGCAAAAGTAGTCTAAAAGAGAAGCTTTTAGCAATAAATACCTTATAGCAATAAATTCCCTTTTTCTTTAAGGGAAAAGAAAGATCTCAAATAAGCAACTTACTACCTCAAGGAGCTAGAAAAAGAACAACAAACTATGATTAAGTGAGAGTCATCCTTGGGATGTAAAGATAATTTGACATACATAAATCAATAAACATGATATACCTCATTAACAGAATTAAGGATAAAAATCATACGATCAATCTTAATAGATGCAGAAAAAGCATTTTATAAAATTCAGCATCCTTATGACTAAAAACTTTAATCAAATTAGGTAAAGAAAAGAATACCTCAGCCTAGTAAAGGCCGTATATGACAAGGCCACAACTGACATGATGCTGAATTGTGAAAAGAACAGATTCTTTAGTCTCGTGTTGTTGCTCAGGCATGTCTGACTCTGCGACCCCATGGACTGCAGCATGCCAGGCTTCCCTGTCCTTCATCATCTCCTGGAGCTTGCTCAAACATGTCCATTGAGTCAGTGATGCCATCCAAACATCTTGTCCTCCATCGTCCCCTTCTCTTCCTACCTTCAATCTTTCCCAACATCAGGGTCTTTTCTAAAGATTTGGTTCTTCGAATCAGGTGGTCAAAGTATTGGAGTTCAGTTTCAACATCAGTACTTCCAGTGAATATTCAGGATTGATTTGCTTTAGGATTGACTGGTTTGATCTCCTTGCAGTCCAAGGGACTCTCTAGAGTCTTCTCCAACATATGTTAGATATACTTGTCAGTTATATTTTTTTTTGGTAATTTCATTGCTTTCTCTTTATCTATAAATTAATATTTTTAATCTAGTTGTAATTTATAATTGAATGTTTTATTCATCTATTCTCTTTCTTCATGATTATTATTTTTACTAAAAGCAGTTTTATAAGCTACGGCCCATAGTTTTGTCATATAGGTAACTGAATTTTATTTTGCCCAACTCATCTTTTGCATGTTTGAGTTTATAATGGATATTTTAAGTTAATGGGAAAATTTTAAATATAATTTTCTTCACTGTTATATCTCAACTGGAAAGCAAGGATATGTGCTAATTCCACCCGCCCCCCTCTACCCCTGCCGATCGTGGTGGGTCATGAATTCCAACTTCTGTCTCTATAGCATTGATGAACTGCTGAAATCTTGGCTTCAGGCTCGAGTGGCTTTGCGGTATTTTTTGCTTGGTTTTTCAAAGTCTCTGCTTGGGAAAGGCTTAGGAATTGGCAAATGGCTCAAGGGCAAATTACTGCCTCATTTTGGGCAGTCCTCTTTGTTTTTCCTTCCTCCCTGTCATGCTTTGGCCTCTTTGGTCTTTCCTCCCTGACCTGATGGAACTGCTCCAAGCCCCAGTCTACCACTTTGTGTTTAGGAATGATGGTTCAAATCACCAACACCTCCGAGGGAAAAACCAGTCATCCATGTGTGTTTCAGTGCGGTCTGCCCCTCTTTTCTTTGGAACCTTTGCTCAACTGCTGATTGTCTTGGTTGCTTTCTGATGCCTTCACTGATGCTTTCAAACATTTAAAACATCTTTTATTCATCTTTCATAATTGTTTTTGGCAAGAGAATTGGTAATGAGAATGCAAGATTTTCCCCTTAAAATGGTCAATTCCCTTAAAATTTTAATCTTGGCTTTTATTTTAGTCGATTCTATTTTATGCTCATCCCTTAACTTACATTTCAAAAAGTCTGTTTTCTTTAATTTATTAAAAAACACAAAGTGGATAGTTTCTAAAAATATCTTCAGTTAAATTTTTTTTTTTTTTTTTTTTTTACTGTAAATCAGTTTCTTACTATAGATCATTTTATGTGTATACCCTGTATCCCTAAAGGACTTTCTTTATGGTATTAATATTGCATTATCCAGTCTTGAGACAGAAGAAATCTGCCCATGTTCTGTGTTTTAAAAGAAAAAACAGAAAGCAATTCTTGTAAGTCCCCTGTGCTGTTCACTTGGGTGTGGAGTAAACCTCTTATATCTTAAACCGAAGGGGGTTGTTTTTATTGGATATCTACTACGCAGATTTCAAAGGTCAGTGAATCATTGGTTTAGAATGATTCTGCTAGCTTTGCTCTTGTCTCGACTTAATTCACTGACTCAGAAGGGACTTTATTCCTGAATCATTAGAGAACACCCAGGGTAGCATTTGAGAAGTAACAATCCCAAGTGCATTGGCTTCCTTGCCTCTTTCATTTTTTCACCCCTGACTTTTAAACACCTCCCATCAAAGATGCAGCATACCCCCCACTTATTAGCCTCAGTTACCTTGGGTACAGAGAGTTATATAAAATGAGAGTTTTAGAAAGATACTGCCTTAAAAGTTATCTTGTAGACGAGTGGATGCCAAGTGTGGGATAAGGAAAAGAGCAGAACTTTCATGTCAAGCAATCTTGGTTACTCCAACCCTCAAACTTCTTAACAGTGAAAAGGTCATTTAAATTGTTCTCATTGTAAAACTGGTATGATAATGTACCCTCCTTAAAGGATTATTGTAAGGACAAACAACACAATCTGTACACTCTTGGGACAAAGAAAGGGCTCCAAATTCTAGCTATTATTATTACTTTTATTACTATTCTAATGAAAATCATTAGTAACTTCTTTTTGGGTACCAGACTCCTTTGTGAAATTTATGTATTTTGTATATTAAGCACGGTTTTGTAGCATTTCTAATTTGGTGAGATGGGGAAAGGGGTCAAGGGGAACTAGGGTGTGGCAATGAAAAAAGAAGTCTCACGGGATGTTCCTTAGGCTAATCTTTGCAACAGCAGTGATCCAGCTCAGTCATTTGGGGGGCAGGTCTTCTACATCAGAGTCCCAACAAAGCCGTTACAATTATCTGTGCTATTTTCCCCAACATTTCATTTTTGCTGCCATTTCTAGACCTCATTTTACTAGGAAGGCCTGTACAAGCTGACTTCAATTTAACATCCAGTCAGAACTCCTGCCTCAGATACTAAGTTACAACCACACAGAGCAACTGTGGTATTCTCTGAACATGGTAACACTTTTCCTCTTCCATGCATATTTTCAAACCATTTACCAGCCTGATGAGCTTCCATTGTGCTTTTTCATTTGTTATTGTCAACACGAATTCTTAAATGCTTCCTCCTTCATGATTCAGCATAAGCATCTTCTCCTTTGTTGTCCTCCTCCTTCTTCCTTTTTCCTTTTTTAGTGGGCTCTGCCAGCTAAGACAGATGTAATATTAGATGTTATCACCTGAGAATACTTGAGAAGGCTTTCTGTTCTCTTTTTAGATTTATATAGCATATCTGTGTCAATTTTTTATTATATAATTTCAGGTGTGTTATATTTATGTGTTAGTTGCTCAGTTGTGTCCGATTGTTTGCAGTCCCATAGCCTGTAGCCCACAGGCTCCTCTGTCTATGGAATTCTCCAGGCAAGAATACTGGAGTGGGTTACCTTTTTCCTTTTCCAGGGGATCTTCCTGACTCAGGGATCAAACCCAGATCTGCTGCACTGCACGCAGATTCTTTGCTGTCTGAGAGACCTGGAAAGCCCGAGATTCAGGTATACAATATATTAATAGTAATTTTTTTTATTAGATTATACTGTATTTAAAATTATTATAAAATATAAAGCCTTCCCAGGTGGTTCAGATGGTAGAGAATCTGCCTGCAATGCAGAACAACCAGGTTTGATTGCTGGGTTGGGAAAAATGCCCTGGAGAAGGGAATGCAATCCACTCCAGTATTCTCACCTGGAGAATTCCATGGACAGAAGAGCCGGGCTGGTTATTGTCCATGGGGTTGCAAAGAGTCAGATATGACTGAGCAACTAACACTTTAACTTTCATAAAATATAAACTATATACCTTGTGCTGCACAATATATCCTTGTAGCTTATTTATTTTATATATTGTAGTTTTACTTTTTAATCCTCCATCCCTATTTTGTTCTTTCCCCTTTCCTCTCCCCATAGGTAACCACAGTTTGTTCTCTGTATCTGTGAGTCTGTTCTATTAGATTCATTTGGTTGTTTCATATCTTAGACTCCACAAATAATTGACAATATAGAGTATTTGTCTTTCTGTCTGACTTCACTAAGCATAATACCCTCCAGGCCCATTCATATTGTTGCAAATGGCAAACATTCATTCTTTTTA
This sequence comes from Cephalophus harveyi, assembly GCA_006410635.1. Taxonomy (NCBI): domain Eukaryota; kingdom Metazoa; phylum Chordata; class Mammalia; order Artiodactyla; family Bovidae; genus Cephalophus; species Cephalophus harveyi. The sequence continues at coordinate 53,074 of SJYT01058202.1, read as the reverse complement.
ATGAATGAGTAATATTTCAATGTACATATATAGCACATCTTCTTTATGCATCTGTTGATGGACACTTAGATTGCTTCCATATTTTGGCTTTTGTTAATAATGCTACTATGAACATGAGTACATGTATCTTTTCAAATTAACGTTTTCATGTTTCTGGATATATATACAGGAATGGAATTTCTGGATCGTGTGATAGTTCTAGTTTTAGGTCTTTGAGGAGCCTCTATATTATTTTCTATAGAGGGTCTGTCTTCTTTACCAGGAACTCTTCCCTTACTCCTCATAGCTTCTATAATATTTTATTCTGTATAGTGGAAACTTGTACTTGCTATTATTCATCTTCCAGCTATGAATTTCTTTAAAAAATTTTTTTATTATTTAAAAAAAATTTTGTTGGAGTATGTTGATTTACATTGTTGTGTTGCTTTCTGCTGTACAGGAAAGTGAATCAGTTATATATATATATGTATATATATATCTCTTTTTAAAATTATTTTTCCATTATAAAATATTAAGCAGCGTTCTTGAACTGTTTCTTATTTTGCTTTGCATTTTATGACAATGAGGTCTAATTTTTTTAAACTTTGTAGGCATTCAATAAAGGCCGGTAAAAGCAGAACTCAAAGAGGGAGCTCAACCCAGTGCTCTGTGACAACCTAGAGGGGTGGGAGATGAAAGGGGGGCTCAGGAGGGAGGGGACATATGTATACCTGTGGCTGATTCTTGTTGATGTACGACAAAGACCAGCACAGTATTGTAAAGCAGCTATCCTCCAGTTAAAAGCAAAAAAAGGAGGACAGTTTAAGAGACCTCTGAAAGAGAAAAAAATGAAAAACAAAACAGAACTCAAGTGTTAGTTTAATGATAATGTTTTCCATTTAGGTGCCACTGGTAAACTAGACAAACACTAGGCAAACTAGAAATAACTATCCTCAAAATCTATAGTCATGATTTTGCTTGCGTGTATGGTTAATTGTGAGTAGATGGTTATTTAAACTCATGTTGCCTTAGTTTTTGTGGTCCCAATTGTAATTACTGAGCCAGAGAAGGACTTATTAATTATAAGATTATGAATTATATTAATTATCAGATTAATATTATTAATTATCAGATTGAGTAGTTATTATTAATTATTAGATTAATATTAATTATAAGATTGAGTAGTTCACACTGTACAGAATGCTTCCAAATTTCCTTCATGGGGTCGAAAGGCTATTTCTAGACCTTTATGCCCTGATTTCAGAGTCCTGAAACAAAGTTTTCATTCTCTTACTTTAAGAATTAACACTTCCTTTATTCACGATCTTCATTAATGATTTTACTCAGTTTCCCAAGTCAGAAACCTATGTTCCCTCCACTCTCTCCTTTTCTTTATTTTGCTTATAATCCATGCCTAAATCTATCAGTTTATTTAAGTTTAAAAATGAAATGCGGTTCTTACTTCTATTTTTTATAAATTATTATCTTTTCCTTCTTGGAAAGAGTGGAGACCTGTTACCTACTCATATCCCTTGTCCTAATCTCTTTCCCACTCTAGACCATTTTATTTATTTATTTTTAATGTAAATTTATTTATTTTAATTGGAGGCTAATTACTTTACAATATTGTAGTGGTTTTGCCATACATTGACATGAATCTGCCATGGGTGTACATGTGTTTTTAAAATACTTGAGTGTTTAAGCAATGCCAATGAAAAAAAATGATATACCATCTCTGCTATTTGAACATCTGTTAGATTCAGATGACTAAATTATGGAATTGAAACTCCTTAATTTTTACAGAAGAGTTGACTCATTGGAAAAGACTCTGATGCTGGGAGGGATTGGGGACAGGAGAAGGGGACGACCATGAGATGGCTGGATGGCATCACTGACTTGACGGACTGAGTCTGAGTGAACTCCGGGAGTTGCTGATGGACAGGGAGGCCTGGCGTGCTGCGATTCATGGGGTCGCAAAGAGTCGGACACGGCTGAGCGACTGAACTGAACTGAATTTTTTCTTAACCTATGGGACTTCCCTGGTGGCTCAGAGGTTAAAGCGTCTGCCTGGAATGCAGGAGACCCGGGTTCGATTCCTGGGTCGGGAAGATCCCCTGGAGAAGGAAATGGCAACCCACTCCAGTACTCTTGCCTGGAAAATCCCATGGAGGGAGGAGCCTGGTAGGCTACTAGTCCATGGGGTCGCAAAGAGTCGGACACGACTGAGCGACTGAACGGAACTATATTCTCAACCTCATCTCCTACTCCTCTCTATGCAACTCAGTTCCAGGAACACACTTGATTCTTTAGGGCTCCCTTGGGCTCTTTTGCTTACTGTTCTGTTCTTCTTTGCTATCAAGTTCCTACTTACTAGTCAAGATGTGACAAAATATTGATTCCCAGGTAGGAAGTTGCTCTCTCTATGGGGTTTCTCAGCCCTTTGTTAATGTGCCTTCTGTAGTTACTGCCCTGGGTGATGATACTACTGACCAGTGTTCTCAGACTTTTTAATCAATAGAAGTTGATAAGAGGCCAGATGAGAAATTCCGGCAAGGCTGCTAAGGACTAGACGTTATCTGGGGCTCCTCCTCTTCTAAATCATGACAATCCTTGGTGGATATTGATATCACCAAATCTGCCAATAGTAATGTTCTGGGGAACAGTCTTAATTTATAACTTTCCATTTCCTTATCTTCTTTTCCTTTCTTTCTAACCACCCACTCATTCTGATTTAATGAACTCTATCTCAGAATGAAACATTAGAGGTTCACAGATTTAGACGTGTGACCTTGGACACAAAAGAGGTTCTTGCTACACGTAGTCCACACAAAAGGCCTTTAATTAGACATGTGAAATGTATTAGTCACATGCTCTTGAGAAAACTGAAAAAAAAAAAGGACCCATCCCAGGCCCAGATGTGCCCTTGGAAAGTATCAGGCCAACAACAGGGAAGGAGGGGTTAGGGTTTCAGCCATGATTACTCCCATCTGTTGTTATTTAAAACAAAACCAAAAAAAAATTTCTCAAATGAACACTAGACATGGGAAAAATTATAAGAAGCTATCAGAGCTGGATTAAATATGTAGCATTAATAGCTTAATAGCCCTGAATTTTGAGATGGAATATTAGATTTCAAATTTTATGAAAGCCTCAGCTGCTTTTTGTTTCTTTTCTTCTTTGACTTTTCTCTTCTTGAGTTTGATACTTCTGTGATGAGTCTAGAACATATCAAATACTATAGCAAATAAATTCATTCTGTTTAACTTGGCTAGATCAGAATTTTTTCATACAAACTTTTGGACACTTACTACACTGACCCAATCAGGTATGGAGTGATACCAATTTTCCTTATGAATTTAAGGATCAGAGAGTAACTGTAAGTGGCAGGGAGCTCAGCTGAAAGCATATTGATTTAACTTTACTAATTTAATAAGCCACCATTTTAACAAAGAGAGACATGTTACAATACACAATAGATTTTATGTTATTAGCTAGTCTTACCTTTTGTGGTCAAGAGTTTATGGTAGTATGGACCCTCCAAGACTGTTGGTATTATTAAACAAGAGAATGAACCAACTGAAGTCTCATAGATATGTTCATGATATGCTGATGTCTGGAAATTATGAATGACTGAGGTGACAAGAATACTTTCATTCTTCGATTTAAAATTTTAATTTGTTGCTGTCCATTATAATTTGAGATCCAACTGTAAATTTATATGTCCTAAGAAGATAGTTTTATCTGTGTTTAACCTTGCTAATATATTTTCCTTCAAGGCAGTCGATGAAGTGTTTTATTTGTTTTACAAAATTGGAAAAAAGCATTAAGCTTAAAAGCAAATAATTCTCCTGAGATACTTTAAACTGCGATTAAATGTGGAATCTTTGAATACTTTTTAAATGTGGAAAATAAAGGATGTAGTATTAAAATAGCAACTAAATATTGCTTTTTTCTTCATGCAATCACATTTTTAAAAACACACCTAATACAACATGTTGGTTTCACTATTATTGCCACCAAAGAGTCAGATTGAGAGGCTTCGTTCATTCTAGCTATAGATAATCACAGTAAAGAGAAAAGCTATTTCATCAAGTTATGGGAAATGTGAACAATTTCAAGTGAATTAGTGGGATCTCTCTAAAGCTGGTTTATCGGAAAAATCAGGATCGTAACTTAACCACTGAAAAAATTTTGTTTTTGTTTGTTTTTCCTTCCTATTGTAAATCTGAGGGAAATGTGACACTGGTTGGTTTTAACATGTTCAAATGTGTGCCTAGTGGGTGTCTTAATCCAGGAGATAAATGTTTGTATTTCTGGGGATAAAACTTAACACACCTGGCAACCACATAGTATGCTGATTGGATCAGTAAATGAACCATTGATTGCAGTATTTCCTGCTCTGGGGGACCAAAATACCTTTCCAAATGTCATTTTAGAGATGTTTTTAAAGTTTAACAAACTGAACTAACACGAAATGTGCTTCTTCCAGCACTCAACCATAGAATATTTGGGAAAACTTGGAAGCAAAGTAAATTTTAAATAAATAGCTTTTCTTTTTTAAAAAAATGGACATCCCCAGGGAACAAAATGAAAACACCTTCAAATGAGAGAGATAAGCAAGGCTAAACTGGAATGGTTCATGGGTGTACCCTGACTTTGTTTTATTATTGTTTAGTCTCTAAGTCGTGTCCAACTCTTTTGCAACTCCTTGGACTATAGCCCACCAGGCTCCTCTGTCCATGGGATTTCCCAGGCAAGAATACTGGAGTGGTTTGCCATTTCCTACTCCAGGGGATCTTCCTGACCCAAAGATCAAACCCACATCTCCTACATTGGTAGGCAGATTCTTTACTGCTGAGCTACAAGGAAAGTCCCGTATCCTGCCTAGATGGACTTCTATGGCTGGGGTTTGACATGGGAGCTACAGCAAGCTTTAGGTCTATAGCTTCTATATGCAGAAGGAGCTAGAACTGGGTTGCCCATATAAAGCAAGGAGTCTGAGATGACTGTGTTGTCCCTAAACCTACTTCTAGAAAAACAGGCTAGGAGACTTAGAGCAAGAATGACTACTGTGGACACTGGACAGAAAATATAATCCTGGAGAACTCAATACATCAAGTCCATTTTGGGAAAACACCATGGCATAAGAATGAAGAGACAATAAACAACAGAGTCCTACTGTGTAGCACAGGAAACTCTTCAATATCCTGTAATAAACCATAATAGAAAAGAATATGAAAAAGAATAAATATATATATAACTGAATTACTTTTGTACAACAGAAATTGACACAGTATTATAAATCAACTATGTTGTTCAGTTGGTTCGTCGTGTCCAACTCTTTGTGACTACATGGACTGCAGCACCCCAGGCTTCCCTGTCCTTCACTATCTCTCTGAGTTTGCTCAAACTCATGTCCATTGAGTTGGTGATGCCATGCAAACATCTTGTCCTCTGTCATCCCCTTCTCCTCCTGCCTTCAATCTTTCCCAGCATCAGAGTCTTTTCTAATGAGTCAGCTCTTTGCATCAAGTGGCCAAAGTATTGGAGCTTCAGCTTTAGCATCAGTACTTCCAATGACTATTCAGGATTGATTTCCTTTAGGATTGACTGGTTTGATCTCCTTGCAGTCCAAGTGACTCTCAAGAGTCTTCTGTAACACCACAGTTCAAAAGCATCAATGTTTTGACACTCATTCTTCTTTATGGTCCAACTTTCACATCCATATATCACTATTGGAAAAACCATAGCTTTGACTATACAGACCTTTGTTAGCAAAGTGATGTCTCTGCTTTTTAATACACTGTCTAGTTTTGTCATAGCCTTTCTTCCAAGGAACAAATGTCTTTTTAATTTCATGGCTGCAGTCACTGTCTGCAGTGGTTTTGGAGCCCAAGAAAGTGAAATCTGACCCTATTTCCACTTTTTCCCCATCTATTTGCCATGAAGTGATGGGACCGGATGCTACGATCTTAGTTTTTCTGAATGCTGAGTTTTAAGCAAGCTTTTTCACTCTCTTCTTTCACCTTCATCAAGAGGCTCTTTAGTTCCTCTTCACTTCCTGCCATTAAAGTGGTATCATCTCCATATCTGATGTTGTTGATATTTCTCCTAGCAATCTTGATTCCAGCTTGTGAATCATAGAGTTAAGCATTTTGTATGATGTACTCTGCATATAAGTTAAATAAGTAGGGTGACAGTATAAAGCCTTGACTTACTCTTTTCCCAATTTTGAACCAGTCCATTATTCCATATCCAGTTCTAACTGTTGATTCTTGTCCTGCATACAGGCTTCTCAGAAGGTAGGTAAGGTGGTCTGGTATTCCCATCTCTTCAAGAATAAATCAAGCATACTTCAATAAAATTAAAAAGCAGAGACATTACTTTGTCAACAAAGGTCCGTCTAGTCATGGCTATGGTTTTTCCAGTAATCATGTATGGATGTGAGAGTTGGACTGTGAAGAAAGCTGAGTGCTGAAGAACTGATGCTTTTGAACTGTGGTGTTGGAGAAGACTCTTGAGAGTCCCTTGGACTGTAAGGAGATCCAACCAGTCCATCCTAAAGGAGATCAGTCCTGAGTGTTCATTGGAAGGACTGATGCTGAAGCTGAAACTCCAATACTTTGGCCACCTGATGCGAAGAGCTGACTCATTTGAAAAGACCCTGATGCTGGGAAAGATTGAGGGTGGGAGGAGAGGGGGATGACAGAGGATGAGATGGTTGGATGTCATCACTGACTCACTGGACATGGGTTTGGGTAGACTCCAGGAGTTGGTGATGGACAGGGAGGCCTGGTGTGCTGCAGTTCACGGGGTCACAAAGAGTTGGACACGACTGAGCGACTGAACTGGAACTTCAATAAAATAAATTTTTTAAAAGCAGAATGAAGAGACAGTATTCACATCCATTTTCCTTTCTTCTCTGAAAAGGATCAGGAGTTGGAATGGCATTGCATTTACCAGTAGCCCTGGATCTAGAGAACAGCAGGGGGCTTGTTTTAAAGTTCAGGGGAAAAGATTTACCCCTGGAATTCTATGCCTGTACATGTGTCAAGTGTCAGGATGAAATAAAAAAACCTCTAACAGGCAAGCTCTCAAATAAAATGAAAAACAACAACAACAACAACAACAAAAAAAAAACAGACAAAAAGAAATGAGAAGCCCAAACACTCCGGGAAAGGAGAATCTCATAGGAGAGAAAGAAAAGAAATTCCCAAGGCAGTAGCAAAGGGATTTTCCCGAGGATTAGCAAAAGCAAAGTCGCTCAGTCGTGTCTGACTCTGAGCGACCCCATGGACTGCAGCCTACCAGGCTCCTCCATCCATAGGATTTTCCAGGCAAGAGTACTAGAGTGGGTAGCCATTGCCTTCCCAAGGATTAGAAACAGCAACGCACTCCAGTACTCTTGCCTGGAAAATCCCAGGGACGGAGGAGCCTGGTAGGCTACAGTCCATGGGGTCGCAAAGAGTCGGACACGACTGAGCGACTTCACTTTCACTTTCAGAGCAAATAGTCTAGCTTAGGGCTAAAAGAACACAGGGATCTGGTGGAATTTTTCCAGGAAAAACAAAATGCAGTGGACAGATCGTCCAAGTGTGTTGAGGGGAGTTTTATGGCTCTCATGGAATATTGGGTCTAAACTGGTAAATGACACAATAAAACTAAAGGAGAAAAAAATTCACTTATTAACTCAAGTATTAACATCCCTGAAAAAGAGTCATACAAGGAAGGTGCTTCATTAAATCTTTAAGGAGTGAAGGACATCTGACTTGTACTGTGTCACAGAATAGAAAGAGAAACTATCCCAACTGCTTTTAAGGGTATTATATTTTTGATACCTGTAGTAGTCAGAACAATCATCTCCCAAAGATATCCTAATCACAGAGCCTGTGAATATGTGACATTACATGGCAATGGGCAATTATAATAGCAGATGGAATGAAGGTTGCAAATCTGCTGAGTTTAAAATAGATTTCAAGGATTGTCCAGGTGGACCCTGTACAATCACAAAGGTCCTGAAAAGTGGAAGAAGTCAGAAAAGAAAGTTAGAGTGCTGTAATACAAGAAAGGCTCAACCAGTGATCACTGGCTTTGAAAATGGAAGAGGACCATGAGCTAAAGTATTTGGAAGGCCTCTAGAAGCTGCAAAAAGCAAGGATTTGAGCCCATTGAGACCTGTTTTGGATTTGTGATCTCCAGAACTGTATGAGCTAATGAATGTACATTATTTTAAGCCTCTAAATTTATTTGTTATTAAATTTATTTATTTAAACAAATAAATTTATTTGTGGTTGTTTGCTACAGCAGCAATAGGAAACTAATACAATGCCCAAACTGTGATATTTTATAGTGCACAAAGTATACAGACCAATTTCATTTATGAGCATGAATATTAACATACTAAATAAAGTACTAGCCAAAAATCCATCCAGCAGTATATGTTAGGGTTTCTCCAAGAACATACGGATAACTCTATTTCAGCATGTATTTATATATGATATTAACAGATTAAAGGGAATGTGTAAAATATATATTGTGTAAAAGTTAAGTATATGTAGTTTATATATGTAACATAAATATAGTATAAGCTATATATTATCTGAAGTGATATAAAAAAAGCATTTGTGATGAATCAATACCTATCCATGATATAGTCTTAGAAAACTAAAAATGATTGGAAACATCCTTATTATTCCTATCATCTGAAGCAAATGTCATGTGAATGTAACTGGAGAAATGTTGTGTTAGAAATGTTCTTTTTAATTTAATATGAAAAGGAAAAGGATCCCTCTCACTGCTTCTTGTCAAAGAAATGAAATAGAGGCTGTAACAACTGGAAAGAAAGAGGCAAACTTTACAAAATCATTTGTAACAATGTGAGTATATGCATAGAAAATCCAGTGTAAATGAACTATGAAACTGAATATTTCAGCATAGTGGCTAAATAAAAAAAATAGGATTCCTGGATTATTAATGACCAATTTGAAAATATAAAAACCTCTATTTTATAGAATACCTGGCAATTAAGCAACCCAAACATGTAAAAGAAATATGACAAAAGAAATCTTTAAATGTAAAAGCAAACTTGAATAAGTTGGGAGCTGAACCATGTAGATACATGGAAGAACTGGCTATGGTGAAAATACTTCTTCTCTCCCAAAGTGACTTATAAAGTCAGTGCAATCCCACTCAAAATCCCAGTAGAACTTTTCATGTAATGAGACAATTAGCTTCTAAAATTCAAATGGAAGAAATGGTCGACTCCAAGAAACACTGTTCATTTTATTCTGGGGAGAAGTCTACTTTATCAGCACAGACAACAAAAAACTTTTAAAGAAAAGCATGGTGGGTACATTCACCTTGCCAGACATCATGACTATGGAACCATGATTTGAACTGGTGCAGGGATGTCCCGTTGGAGAAGGCAATGGCACCCCACTCCAGTACTCTTGCCTGGAAAATCCCATGGACAGAGGAGCCTGGTGGGCTGTACTCCATGGGGTCGCTAAGTCAGACACGACTGAACGACTTCACTTTGACTTTTCACTTTCATGTGCTGGAGAAGGAAATGGCAACCCACTCCAGTGTTCTTGCCTGGAGAATCCCAGGGACGGGGGAGCCTGGTGGGCTGCCGTCTATGGGGTCACACAGAGTCGGACATGACTGAAGCAGCTTAGCAGCAGCAGCAGCAGGGAGGTACCGTGGACCAGAGGAGAGACCTAGAGAAAACCCATGTATATACACAACGCTTGGGATAGAGGTGGTGTTCAAATCATTTGGGAAAGAATAGACTCTTCTGTAAATAGAGATGCCAGTTGGCTCTCCATATGGAAAATTATAAAGTTGGATCTCTGTCTCAAATTGCATACCAGAATGTAAAAAAAGAAACTTTAAAACATTTAGAAGTAAACATGAAGAATATCTTTGTGAACTTGGGGTAGCGAAGAATTTCTTAGATAAATACCATAAGTCATAAAATAAAAGATAATTTGTCTGAATTAAAACTAATACTTTTGACAAAACATGTTACAAACACATTCGAAAGTCAAGTAATAGATGGGAAGAAGAGGTATACAACACAAATAGCAAAACATTAGGGGTCAGAATACTGTAGATGGTAAAATATAAGGCAATGTTTATTTCCCAAAAATGATTGCTCAGGAAAGAGGGCTTATCAGAATCTTTCAAGTTTCTGAAATATGTGAGCAAATGAAAACCACCCAGTCAGTGCTACGTGTGCATGTTTGTAGAAGACCCAGGTTGACTTTGGTCAAAACAATACAATAAGCAAAAGGATATCAAGAAGGTTAATACAGATTATTTATTCCTGGAATGTGACCTCAAATTGCAAATATATTGCCATATATTGTTTTCATATTCATAAATGTAGTAAAAGTATAAATGTTTGGACTGGAAGGGATAGATGTCTTGTTCCTATCGGTGGCTGCCTCAGTGTAGGAAGGGAGGGGAACTGGACTGGGAGAATGTCTGTAGAATAAAAGAGTACAAAGTCTGGTTGTGGAAAAAAAAAAAACAAACCTTGTAAAGATTTTTTCCATTGAATAATTTTAACTATTAAAAAAACCTCAAAGATTATTTTTAAAATATTAAGATCAGTTAGTTTTTCAATGGAAAATTTAACTTAGGCACATTCAAGTTAGGACAATTCAAGAAGGATAATAAATCAAAAGGCTAATTATAAAGGTGTGGAAGTGTGTAGGGAAGTACAAGGATCCCAGAGCTGGCAGGCTCAGAACTCTGAGGTCTGCAGGGGTAACACAAGGGAAAGCAGAGGTCTCTGGATATGGAAGGATAGAGTTATGAAGAAGCAGGATGCTTGATAGGAGCAATGAGCTTCTGTCCAGTGATGCAGTCAAATTAAGGCAATCTCTCAGAGAGGGAGCCAGAGGAGTAAGCGCTCCAACCCCACTCTGCTCCTGACTTCTCTTCTCCAGCCAAGCCTCCCAACGGCGGTCTCCAGCAGGAAGCTGAGAATAGGGGATCCAGGGCGTGTGGCCCCCACAGGTGAGCTTTCCAGGGCAGAAAGCAGGGTGGAAAAGGAAGTGGATTGGAAGGGCCAAATGATGATAACTGGCACAAGAAGCAACATAGTACATGATCATATTGTGAAAATCGTGAATAGTAAGTGGTATTTGGTAGTTCGGAGCAAAGTCTTAAGGGTGTTATTAAACATAGTTTTATAATGATTCATAATATAGAATAACATTTATATAAATCAAGCCCAAAGCTAGGCTATACATTGTTTTCATATTCATAAATGTAGTAAAAGTATAAAAGCTTGGACTGGAAGGGATAGATGCCACTTTCTTCACGGTGGCTGCCTCAGGGTAGGAGGNGAATAACATTTATATAAATCAAGCCCAAAGCTAGGCTATACATTGTTTTCATATTCATAAATGTAGTAAAAGTATAAAAGCTTGGACTGGAAGGGATAGATGCCACTTTCTTCATGGTGGCTGCCTCAGGGTAGGAGGGGAGGGGAACTGGACTGGGAGAATGTCTGTAGAATAAAGGAGTACAAAGTCTGGGCCTGAAATACCTGAATATTTGTTTGTTTACACTCGATCAGATTTAGATTCAGTCCCCTTTGTGTCCTAAAAGAATCTGAACGCATTTCCGAGAATCTCAACTACAGTCAGCAGGTTCTACATTGGGAACCATTGTAAATTTTTTGTTCTTGTGGTTAGACACTCAGTTGTGTCCCAGTTCTTTGTGACCCCATGGACTGTAGCCCGCCAGGCTCCTCTGTACATGGGGATTCTCCAGGCAAGAATCCTGGAGTGGAGTGGCTTCTTTACCATCTGAGCCACCAGGGAAGCCCTTTTTGTTTTTAGTGTTGTAATTTTCAGGGCAAGTTAGGTTAGTGCAATTATAACACAGTTTGTTTCTTCACTAGCCTATTGTTCAGTAGGAGGACGTTTATTTTTTGTAATTAAAAATATCATTTATTTGGTTGTGTTGGATCTTAGTTGTGGCACACTGGACCTTTCGTTGTGACACACGGGCTCCTCTTTAGTTGTGGCACTTGGGCTTAGTTGCTGTGTGGCATGTGGGACTTTAGTTTCCTGATCAAGGATAGAACACACATCTCCTATATTGGAAGGCGGATTCTTAATTACTGGACCACCAGGGAAGTCCCAGTAGGAAGACCTTTAAATGGAAGAAATTGAGCTCAACTCAGGAAGTAGTGGGAAGGCAAATGCAGTCGTGCGTATGGCCACTCGAAGAACAGATTGTTTAAAACTGGTGAGTTGCCTTTTCACCAGTTTAAGAAGTGACGTGCTCCTAAGATGGAAATCGTGTATGTGAAGTGGATGAAAGACATGAACAACTTTCCAGTTCATGCTGTCAATTGTATTGTGACATCATTTTTAAAATTAAATATTTAACTTGTTTGTATTCAAATATAATTATCACATAAGCAGAAACCGAGCAAATCGATTTTAAAATGTCCACCACTGTTCATTCTGGGGGCTGCTCATTCTTGTCTCAGCTCCACATATACTTGTTTCCATCTGTTAAACTGACCTACAGTGTTCTCTCCTAGATCAGCTCCTGAGACCTCAGCTTGAACTGAATCTTTCCATCTCTCCTGCTCCTCTATAATTGCCTGGAGCACCCACCGTGTGTGAATTTCTTGTGCCCTACTCCACATCTTTTTAGATAGTTTTACTTTCTTATAAAGCTTTTACAAGTGAACCCCACCATCATTTCCCCCCTATTTGAATCCTTCCTGATCTCCTCCCATATAAACTCCTGTTGTAATTATCACATTGCATTGGATATATTCTATTTATACATACTGCCTTTTCTGCATTCTACTAAAAATTGTGGCAACTGACCAGGAATGCCTTACATTATCATGGGGACAGAATTAATATACCGTCTTCACTAATAGCCCACCAATTTCTATCTTCATTTCTTACTTCTCCTCTGAGGTGCTACCTATTCAGCAGACCATATGGATGTCTCTGAGCATCTCAAACTTAACATGTTGAAGACCAAACCAATAGTATCCCTCCAGACCTGCTCATCCCACTGTGTTTTCTGTTTAGTCAACAGCACTCTCTTCCACCAGGGGCTGCAAGCTGTGCTGTCATCCCTGAGACAGATGTTTCCTTATTTCTCACATCCAGTCTTCTTTCAGGATACCTCAATCTTGCTTTCTGTACATCCCATAAGTCTGTCTGAATTTAAGCCATGTCCGTCGTTGGTCATCTGGACCATTGCAATAGAGAGTTTACTCACCTTTCCGAGCTTTCTCTTTTCACCTTTCGGCATCTTCTATATACTGTTGATCCTTTTTTTTTTTTTTTTCAAATTTCTCTTCCCTTGCCACTTCCTTAGAGAAGTTTTTCCTGACCTTCCTGAATTGGTCAACTCCTTCTGTTACTAATTATCAGAATGCTCAGTCCTTAGCACATAGCACATAGTTTTAATATTATGTTAATTTGATTCAAGTGTTTTTCCCACTACACCTGCACTGTCCATTACAGAAGCAACTAGCCATAAATGGCTATTTTAACTTCAAGTAAAATTAAATGAAATTTAAAATTCAGTTTCCTAGTCACCTAGCTATATTTCAAGTGCTCAGGAACCACCATTTTGGGCACGGATGACTATCATGTTGGGCAATGCAGGGTAAAGAATATTTCCATCACTGCAGGAAGTTTGGTAAAATAACACACACCAGGCTGGAAGCTCTTCAAAGGCAGACTCTGGTTCTTTTCTAGTCTTTCCTGTTGTTAAACTGTGTCTTTTCATTGCATTCCCAGGGCCTAGCAACATGTCTGGCCCACAGAAGGCCATCCAAAACTTTCATTAAGCAAATGAAAAAATGAGTTAATGAATGAGCACCTCAGAGCCTTGTGGGGATAAAATGGAACAGTCCAGAATGTCCCAAATTGTGAGACTTTTCCCAGAGCCTGATATTTGTGAACCATTAATCTCCGAGGTCTCAGCACATCATGCTGTTCTCCTCTTCCCTCAGTGACATGTCTGCACAAAACTTTGGCCATCTCAAAGCTAGACTTGGAAAAACTCAGTCTGGAGATCCTTCATGCACATTTTGTAAGAGAAGATTCTTTATGGGAATTAAGAAGTACCCTAGTGAGGCTGTGTACGTGCTAGTAGATGTTGATCAGTTTGATGCAGTGAATAATTGTCATGTCTGGGTTGTGTTCTTTGGCCTAAAGGAATATGGCAAATGATGTGATGGATCGTGTTTCTCACTTTAGTTTAATTTTACTTTCAGTGGAGAGTTAGTGAAGTACAGGATAGTCTAAAAAAAACAATAAGGACAGACTCTGGTTTCAGAAACGCATGTTAAAAGCTGAAAACATCACAAAGTTTTCTCGTGCTTTAACTGAGAGAGAAGCAAATTATGACCCATGGGCCAAATCTATTGTGCCTGTTTTTGTGAATAAAGATTTATTGACACGAAACCACACCCGCTCATTTATTCATCCATTGCTGCTTCACCCTACAATGGCAGAGTTGAGTAGTTGGGACAGAGACTATGCAGCTTACAAAGTCTACAAGAAATATTTTCTACCTGGCCGTTTACAGAATAAATTTGCCTGCCTCTGCTTCATTTATCTATTTATTGTTAAGATTGATCTCTTTCTTTATTCATCTGTTTTTGGCTGTGCTAGGTCTTTGTTGCTGTGGGTGGGCCTTCTCTAGTGGTGAATGGGAGCCACTCTCTGTTGCAGTGTGTGGCCTTCTCATCGCGGTGGCTTCTCTTGTTGTGGAACATGGGCTCTAGGCTCACAGGCTTCAGCAGTTGTGGCACATGGGTTTCGTTGTCCCATGGCATGTGGAATCCTCCCAGGCCAGGGATCGAAACCATGCCCCCTGCATTGGCAGCTGGATTCCTAACCACTGGACCACCAGGGAAGCCTGCCTGCTTTAACTGCTACAGGATCAAATGTTACTTGGTTTGTTTGAGCACAGCTGACAAAATGGTTATTCTGGTCAGCTGCTTTATTTACTGACCACCCTCTTTCCCCCTGCCCCTAATACCAGGGAAGCCCATCTTTTTGAGGCAGCTAGGTGAGATTCAGGCTATAGAGCTGAAATTATGGACAAAAAGATTGAGGTAAAATGCCCTTTAGTGGCTCAGATGATAAAGAATCTGCCTGCACACTGTTTACAATAGCTAGGACATGGAAGCAACCTACATGTCCACTGGCACACAAATGGATAAGAAAGTTGTGGTACATATGCACAATGGAATATTGCTCAGCTATAAAAAGAACACATTCAAGTCAGTTCTAATGAAGTAGATGAAACTAGAGCCTATTAATAGCAAAGTGAAGTAAGTCAAAAAGAAAAACACCAATATAGTATATTAACACACACATGTATATTAACACACACATATATATATATGCCTACAAAAGTCCATCTAGTCAAAGCTATGGTTTTTCCAGTAGTCATGTATAGATATGAGAGCTGGACTATAAAGAAAGCTGAGCACTGAAGAACTGATGCTTTTGAACTTTTGTGGTGTTGCAGAAGACTCTTGAGAGTCCCTTGGACTGCAAGGAGATCCAACCAGTCCATCCTAAAGGAGATCAGTCCTGGGTGTTCATTGGTAGGACTGATGTTGAAGCTGAAACTCCAATACTTTGGCCACCTGAGGCAAAGAACTGACTCCTTGGAAAAGACTCTGATGCTGGGAAAGATTGAAGGTGGGAGGAGAAGGGGATGACAGAGGATGAGATGGTTGGATGGCATCACTGACTCAGTGGACATGAGTTTGAATAAACTTTGGGAGTTGGTGATGGACAGGGAGGCCTGGTGTGCTGCAGTCCATGGGGCTGCAAAGAGTCGGACATGACTGAGCAACTGAACTGAGCTGATGGAATTTAAAAAGATGGTAATAACAACCCCATATGCAAGACAGCAAAAGAGACACGGATGTAAAGAACAGTCTTTTGGACTCGTGGGAGAAGGCGAGGGTGGGATGATTTGAGAGAATAGCATTAAATCATATGTATTAACATATCTGAAATAGATGATAAGTCCAAGATTGATGCATGAAACAGGGCACTCAAAGCCAGTATACTGGGACAAGCCAGAGGGATGGGATGGGGAGAAAGGTGGAAGGGGGGTTCGGGATGGGAGGGACACATATACATCTGTGGCTGATTTATGTCAGTGTATGGCAAAAACCACCACTATATTGTTAAGTAATTAGCCTCCAATTAAATAAATTTAAAAAACATGAAAGAAAGAAGAAAAAAAAAGGATCTGCTTTCAATGCAGGAGACCCATGTTCAATCCCTGGGTCAAGGGGATCCCCTGGAGAAGGGAATGGTAGTCCACTCCAGCATTCTTGCCTGGAGAATTCTGTGGACAGAGGAGCCTGGTGGGCTACAGTCTATGGGGTCCCAAAGAGTTGGATGTGGCTGAGTGACTAACACGTCACTTCAAAATGCCTTTTGCCATGCTGTGTGCATTTAGGATCTTCAGGTGTTCATGCCAGAAAAGAGGAAGGTTGGCCTGAAAAGAGAGAGCAGGTCAGGAAACATGTACAGACCAGAGATGAGGCCAGAGAATCAAGAGGGAGATAAGGGACTCTGGAGGTAAGGCTGTGAAAGAATGTAGGGCCTCAAAGACACATGGACTCTGCACATACAGAAGGCCTTTATATCAGGAGGATTGTTGAGAAACTGAACCTGACAGCTATGCCCATAGAGGGAGAAATAAGGCAGCACAACTCTATGGCGCTTCCAGGGAAGCCTGGCCAGGAGGCAAGTGGTTATAAAGAGGTTGGATGTGAACTCAAACTGAGGGCCAACAGGGGTAGATGGAAGCAGAATCTACTAGAGAGAGGGTGGCAGAGAGAGCAGGAGAGCCGCTGGCTGGAGGCTCCCTGACTTGATGTGCTTTCCAAAAGAGGTTCTGTGTAAAGTCAGTGAGTAACATTGGCAGGTGTGAAAGAAACAATGAGATTTAAGTTTTAAAAAATTTTCTGACTGATACGTGTATGTTTAATATTTCAGTTCAGTTCAGTCGCTCAGTCGTGTCCGACTGTGTGTGACCCCATGAACCACAGGAGTCCAGGCCTCCCTGTCCAACACCAACTCCCAGAGTCCTCCCAAACCGATGTCCATTGAGTCGGTAATGCCATCCAGCCATCTCATCCTCTGTCGTCCCCTTCTCCTCCCGCCCTCAATCTTTCCCAGCATCAGAGTCTTTTCAAATGAGTCAGCTCTTCACCTCAGGTGGCCAAAGTATTGGAGTTTCAGCTTCAACATCAGTCCTTCCAAAGAAATCCCAGGGCTGATCTCCTTCAGAATGGACTGGTTGGATCTCCTTGCAGTCCAAGGGACTCTCAAGAGTCTTCTCCAACACCATAGTTCAAAAGCATCAGTTCTTTGGTGCTCAGCTTTCTTCACAGTCCAACTCTCACATCCATACGTGACCACTGGAAAAACCATAGCCTTGACTAGATGGATCATTGTTGACAAAGTAATGTCTCTGCTTTTTAATATGCTGTCTAGGTTGGTCATAACTTTCCTTCCAACGAGTAAGCATCTTTTAACTTCATGGCTGCAGTCACCATCTGCAGTGATTTTGGAGCCCAGAAAAATAAAGTCAGCCACTGTTTCCACTGTTTCCCCATGGGGCCCACAAAAAATACAAATGACAGGCCATGTCGCATAAACTCAGCAGTCAGGCTCTTTTGTTTAGGTTTTTGGCTCGGCCATGTCCTAGCTGTGTGACTTTGGGCAAGTTACTTAACCTCTCTGTGTCCTAATCTGCTCACCTATAAAATGAAGATACTACTGCTACTACTTCTTAAGGTTGTTTTAAGCATGAAATAAGCTTACATTTGTGAAGTGCTCACAACTGTGCCTGAGGCACAATGAGTGCTACAGAAGTTTATTAAGTACTAGTGGCCCCTTTCTCACCCTTTTAGTTGGCCTGGCTGGAAAAACTAGACACAAACATTGGATATGACTTTAAAATGTCAATTCATATAGAAACCTGTCTCCATCAGACTATGTAAATGCTTTGAAGAATTTGTGTCCTTAAACTAGGTGGCTGTTTTGTGTCCTGGATGTGTATCCATGTTTAAAAAATTGCTTTTGCCCTTTGAACACATTGCAAAATAGAGTGTCTGTGTAAAAGTGTTATTTCATTAATCCCAATTCCTGCCTTGCAAAAATACATAATACTGGGCAGAAAAGGAAGTGAAAGGACTGGTGAAGGTGAGGGAAACACAACTTAGGCAGGGGTGTTTGTTTTAAAATCATAGTAAAATACATATAACATAAACATTGTCATCTTCACCATTTTAATACTATAATCCTGTAGTTATAAATATATTCACATTTGTTGCATCTATATGAGATGATGAATATTCACTCAACTTGCTGTGATAATCATTTCATGATGTATGTAAATGAAATCATACTGTACAGCCTTAAACTTACATAATGTGGTAGGTCAATTATACCTCAATAAAACTGGAAGGAAAGAAAAGATCTATTCTAAGCAAAAGAAATTGGTGAAAGCAATATTAATAATATATATGACTTAACTCAGTATATTCAAAATATTATCATTTGACATGTAATAGATATAAGCAATGACAACCCACTCCAGTACTCTTGCCTGGAAAATCCCATGGACAGAGGAGCCTGGTGGGCTGTAGTCCATGGGGTCGCGAAGAGTCGGGCACGACTGAGAGACTTCACTTTCACTTTTCACTTTCATGCATTAGAGAAGGAAATGGCAACCCACTCCAGTGTTCTTGCCTGGAGAATCCCAGGGACGGGGGAGCCTGGTGGGCTGCCGTCTATGGGGTCACACAGAGTCGGACACGACTGAAGCGACTTAGCAGCAGCAGCAGCAGCAGCAGATATAAGCAGCTATTTATGCAATAGTTTGTATCCTTCTTTTTGTGTTATGGCTTTGTAATCCAGAATGCATTTTTCACTTATAAAACATCTCAATTTGAATGTTATATTTTCATCAGAAATCGTTGATCTGAAATTGCATTTCATATAATTTATAGTTGAAAATGTATGTTGCAGTCCATGGGGTTGCAAAGAGTCAGACACAACCGAGCTACTGAACAACAACAAATATTTGAAAAAGTAGATTCACATACCCAGTTTCTTCCAGACATGCTTAAAAGTTGTCTGGTAATTGAATCAAGTATCAACCTTAAATTTTAGTTAAAATTAGATTGAAAAGCCAGTTGCTACTCATAACCCAAGTCTAGTCATGAGCAAGTGTCCAAAGGACATTTTACAAAATACTTGACCAGCATTCTTCAAAACTGCCAAAACCATCAAAAACAAGGAAAATCTGAGAAACTGTTACAGACCAAGGGAGGCGAGGGAGACTTAGCATTTAAGTGTAATGCAGTGTCCTTTTTTGGATCCTGCAACAGGAAAAGGGCATTCAAGGAAAAACTGGAGAAATGTGGATAAAGTCTGAAGTCTGGAGTTTAGTTAATGGTTTTATACCAACGTCAATGTCTTAGTTTTGACAAATGTAGTGATTATATTGGGCTTCCCAGGTGGTGCAGCAATAAAAGAATCTGCCAGCCAATGCAGGAAATATGGGTTTGATCCCTGGGTCAGGAAGATCCCCTGGAGAAGGGAATGGCCACCCACTCCAGTATTCTTGCCTGGAAAATTCCATGGACAGAGGAACCTGGAAAGCTATAATCCATGTGGTTGCAGAGTCAAACACAACTGAGCATGCACACAGTGATGATATAGGTTGTTAACAGTAGGGGAACTCTCTATAACATGATTTCAACTTTTCTGTAAATATAGTTATTCCAAAATAGAACACTTTAAAGTTAAATACATAACTACATTCACGTTGTTGTACAACCAAACTCCAGAACTGGAACTCCACACTCACAACAACTCTCCATTCTCTCTCTCCTTCCTCATCACCCTTGGCAACCACCATTCTATTGTACTTTCTTTTGCAGAGTTTCACTCCTCTAGATAGGAGCCTGGCATGCTATCGTCCATGGGGTTGCAAGAGTCAGACATGACTTGGCGACTAAACCACCGCCACCACAGATACCTCATACAAGTGTAATCATACAGTGTTTGTCTTATTGTGACTGGCTTGTCTCCACACAATAGCCTCCAGTTTCATCCATGTTGCAGCTTGTGTCATGTCAGAATCACCTTTTTTTTTTTTTTTTGGCTGAAAAATATTCCATTGTGTGTTTATACCCCATTTCCTTTATCCATCCATCAGGTGATGGACACTGAGTTGCTTCTTTCTTTAGCTATTGTGAGTATGCTGCTATAAACATGAGTGTGCAACAGGCAAATGGCTCTAGGAAAGTCTATGATTTGGCTCCCTGATCTCCTTGTTCCCGGGGATATTAAGATAAGCTTGAGTTCTGAACCAGGTAGACCTGGGTTACAAGCCCGTTTTACCCCTTACCAGCTGTGCATTTTGAGATGAGTTTTTAATACTTGAGCCCTATGATGTTGTTTAGTTCTCTGTAATAAAAGAACAGGGATACTTAAATGCAAGGTTATTTTAGGAGTTAAATAAGACCTTGCACAATGTTGGATACATCGTAAGAATTCAATAAATTCGTTTCTCCCTTGCCCATCAAATGTACCATCTCTTCTTCTGTGATCATTTCTGTGTATCTCCTTCCTTTACTACCAGGAGAAACATAAAGATTATCCATGAAGCCTGAGGTTGGATTATACTAACATTAAACAAAAAATTTCCCCCAGGGTTCCAATAGGGTTGGTCGATCCTTGTTTAACTAAACAAATATTGCTCAGAGATTCAGGGTTCTTTGAAAGAGCATTGCCATATCCAAGATGACTTATGATCCAATCTTTAACTTGCCTTTTTAAAAGCAGGAAATAGTATTTTTTTTTTCAAAAGCAGTTTCAGATATTTGAATTCAGTTCAACACAAACTTTGAGGGAGTGCCAATTTTGACCCACATATGTTCTGTGATGCTTTCCTCAATTAGGCCCACTTGTTTAACCTTGATCTGGTAAAGAAAACAGGACCTTTGCTTGTTTATGTTGGCTACAAATATTTGATTTCATTTCCCTTGAGGAGTGTCATTGAGATAAATACCTTTTTTGTGGTACGTTCAAAGAATATCATAGTATAGTGCCTATACCAGTAACGGTCTGTTTATTTAAGCTCAGTTCACTGGTATAAATATTACTTTAAAATGTCAGCAAAAATATATCTCTAAATATTTGGAAAAGCATACAGAGAGAATTTGTGATTTTAGATCTTGGCAAAAACCTATAAAGAAATAAGGTGCAAGATTTGCTTTATTGGAAAAATTAAGTTTAACTATTATTTTGTTTTGAGAGAAAAAAACAGGAGTGACTTGAACTTTGGGGAAAAAATAATATAAAGTAAAAGGAATTTTGGTAGAGGTGACATAAAAGTGGGCAGATAGAAATGATGCTTGTTCTTAAAATTCCCCATGCCAAAGAGTGCAAAACAGCATTTCAATTTCATGATTCAGTCTGACATTAGCTGGTACTGAAACGAATAGATGTAAATGAGTTTATTTTCAAGTTCTGACAATATTACATCAGAAAATAGAATTATATTTATAAAATGTTTTGCTTTTGCAAAAACAGCCCTCCTCCCCCAAATACAGATCATGGTTATCGCTGGAAATTCTCTTCCATTGTGTGTGAATATTTAGTGTACATGAGTGCAGAGCAAACTGGGGAACCCAAGAAGTGTGAAGATCCTTGGGGGTTTCAGTGTCATCTAATGAGAGAGAGGATTTCAGTCTTACTTTTAGGAATGAAAACAGGGCTAAGTAAGTAACAGATGGTCCCCAATTCACTGAGTTGTGTGTAGTGTTGAAACAAGAGGCTGTTGTAGAGGCATTGAGTGTGTAATCACTGGAGTAGAGTCCGTCACCTACCTTGACTCAGTGGGCTTTGAAACCAGGGAGTAGTAGCTGAGGGTGTTTATCCCAGTCCTCTGGTGCCGATTTTCAGAAGCCATGTTGCCAAGCGTTGGAGGTGAGACCACTAGCAGAGGACTGGCAACATTGCAATCCCTTTGTTGGAAGGAAGTTCCAAATATTAGATCTATACTTGCTTAGGTTCCAGGCAGGATTACAAAGTCATGCATGTGTCCCACCAGTTTCCTCTGTCCCTGGGATTCTCCAGGCAAGAATACTGGAGTGGGTTGCCACGGGATCTCCAGGGGATCTTCCTGACCCAGGGGTTTAAACTGGGACTCTTAAGTCACCTTGATTAAATGAAGGGACTATTACAAAGTCATTGCCCCTTCATTTACTCAAAATAAATGTTTTGAATGATTATTGTTTGCTGAGTATCATCTACGACCTGGTTTCCAAAGATTAGTAAATACATTATTCTTGTCCTCAAGAAACTCACCTCAGGATGCTTTCCCTGTTCAGTGGTATGTGCAACGTGTTTTCATTATTTATTTTTGCTGCTGTTCAATCACTAAGTTGTGTCCAACTCTTTGGACTGTAGCCTGCCAGGCTCTTCTGTCTGTGGAATTTTCCAGGCAAAGTACTGAAGTGGATTGCCATTTCTTCCTCCAGGGGATCTTCCCAACCCAGAGATCAAAACTACGTCTTGCCTCCTGCTTTGGCAGGTGGAGTCTTTACCTCTGAACCACCATGGGCTTCCCTTCTTATCATTTATAGGTAGAAACCAAAGTCAAAAGACCCACAGTTACTATGAAGTGGAAATTGCGGGGAGGGAAGGGAGAAGTTCAAGTTAGTGTGGGCTGCTACCATGAAGAGTGAGTCAGGATGAAGCACAGGATAGTGAGGAGTTAGCGGAACTCCAAGGAGGGAACTTAGGAATGAAAGAGGAAGGTGTCAGTGAAGCCAGAGTAGGACCCCAGCACACGGCTTATGGTCAGTCTCGAGGATACAGGGTGTAACTAATTATATGCTATTGAGACAATCACACCTGTGAGAACTGAACAGAACCTGCTCTGTCATCTAAGCAACTTACTCTTCTTTCAGCTCAACAAAGTGGAGCTAGAGGGGTGGCCTGACTTGCTTTAGTTAAAAAGAGCAGTAAAGAAAGAAGCACTTTTTCTTGGTTGCAGTAATACACTTAAAACATCCATATTGTATAGAATTAAAGAAGTCCATATGTTGGTGGCCTCAGAGATCTTTCCAAGATCACATTGTGCTAAACGCACCCCGGGCTTTTCAGAGATCCTGTCTGAATGATCCCTGAGCATTTGACTCTGGTCACTCTTTCCTGTTTGAAACTTCAGGCTCCTTTGGTGAGACTGATTTTTCTCCTCCTCTGGCCAGTCTTTCTCACTCTCCTTTCCAGGTTCTCTTACTTTGCTGATCCTCTACATCCCGCTTCCTGGGGTTCTGTCCATCCTTTCTGCTCTTACAATCGTCACGCTCTTTCTGAGCGATTGAATCTACTTTCTGTCTAGAAGTTGATAATTTCTAAACATACGTCTTAAGCGAAGTGCTGTCTCCTGGATTCCAGGCCCTCATTCTAATAGCCTTCTACACACGTCTACTTGAATGCTCTTTATTAGTCTCAAACTCATTCATTAAACATAAAACTGAAGGTATCCTCACAAATTTGTTCCTTGTGTTGGGAAGATCCCCTGGAGAAGGGAATGGCCACCCTTCTCCAGTATTCTTGCCTGGAGAAACCCAGGGATAGAGGAGCCTGGTGGGCTACATTCCATGGAGTTGCAAAAGAGTCAGATATGACTTAGCAACTAAACAACAACAGCTCTGACCAAAAGATTCATATCGCCTGGGTGCTTGTTAGAAGTGCAGAATCTAGGCCCCACCTCTGACCTAATGAAACAATATTTGCTTTTTACCAAAATTCCCATGGAAAATAGATGGGGAAACAGTGGAAACAGTGTCAGATTTTATTGAGGGGGGGGCCTCCAAAATCACTGCTGATGGTGATTGCAGTCATGAAATTAAAAGACACTTACTCCTTGGAAGGAAAGTTATGACCAACCTAGATAGCATATTCAAAAGCAGAGACATTACTTTGCCAACAAAGGTCTGTCTAGTCAAGGCTATGGTTTTTCCTGTGGTCATGTATGGATGTAAGAGTTGGACTGTGAAGAAAGCCGAGCGCCAAAGAATTGATGCTTTTGAACTGTGGTGTTGGAGAAGACTCTTGAGAGTCCCTTGGACTGCAAGGAGATCCAACCAGTCCATTCTAAAGGAGATCAGCCCTGGGTGTTCTTTGGAAGGAATGATGCTAAAGCTGAAACCCCAATACTTTGGCCACCTCATGTGAAGAGTTGTCTCTTTGGAAAAGACTCTGATGCTGGGAGGGATTGGGGGCAGGAGGAAAAGGGGATGACAGAGGATGAGATGGCTGGATGACATGACCGACTTGATGGATGTGAGTTTGAGTGAACTCTGGGAGATGGTGATGGACAGGGAGGCCTGGTGTGCTGCAATTCATGGGGTTGCAAAGAGTCGAGCACGACTGAGCAACTGAACTGAACTGAACTGAATATTCCCAGGGTATTTCTATGTGCATTTAAGTTCATGAAGCCCTGGGCTACAAGACTTAGAGCAATGACTCTGTCCCTGAAGACACATTTGACAATATCTGGTGGGATTTGGTGGTTGCTACTGGTATCTCATCGATAGAGGCCGGGGCTGCTGCCAAACAACCTACAAGGCATGGGATAGTCTCCTAGAACAAAGAATGACCTAGCCCCAAATGTCAGAGGTCGAAAGACCTAAACTTACATTTAAAAAAAAAAAAAAAAAAAGAACGACCTTGACATGGAGAAAAAAGTTTTGCCCAATTCCATACAGGCATTGCTGGTTGTAAAAATGTTAAAAACCCACTAAATTCTGAGTAGGTATTTCCTCTGGAAAGAAAAGGAAGAGAGCAAGGTTAGGGAACATACATTTAATATTTTACCTAAAATAAGCTACAATTATAAGGCTAAATAGCTTTGCCAAATTATACCAATTAGCTAAACCTCTAGTAGTTTAAAGAAGCATAGGAATAGATAGCAAAAACTAAGATTGAAAGATTAAAAAATAAAAACGTGTTTTTGGAAGGGATAATGATCAAAATAAACTCAGTGCCTTATGTAATTGTGGGTGGGCACATAAACAATTTTTGGTTTTGGCCAGTTCACAAAGACCTGCCTTGATTCTGTCTGCTATCAGAGAAGTGTTGAAAACGTTGTCTCCTCTCACTTCCTGGATATGCCCTACTTTTGTGGTGCCATGTAAACAAGCAAACTGGCACTTTCAAGGGGAGCTGTAATATGAAGACTGCATGTGATGGAAATTCTGTGTTCCCTTGCTAATCCGTTCCTTTTCTACCTGACCTTAACATGTTTTAGTTTGTCATGACTTCATCCTCTTAACACTTTATGTTCTTTCCCTAAGCGATTGCATCCATTTTCACATTTCAGATCTCAAGTACAGAGAGCTCTAGACTTCAAATAGCCAACTGCTCATTCAACATCCCACTGGAAGTCCTATGGGCAATTCAGAACTGTGCTTAGTTGCTCAGTCATGTGCGATTCTTTGCCACTCCATGCACTGTGGCCCACCAGGCCCCTCTGTCCATGGGGATTCTCCAGGCAAGAATATTGGAGTGGGTTGCCGTGCCCTCCTCCATGGGATCTTCCCAACCCAGGGATCGAACTCAGGACTCCCACATTGCAGGTGGATTCTTTACCACCTGAGCCACCAGGGAAGCCCAAGAATACTGGAGTGGGTAACCTATCCCTTCTCCAGGGGATCTTCCTGACCCAGGAATCGAACCAGGGTCTCCTGCATTGCAGGTGGATTCTTTACCAGCTGAACAGGGGCAATTCAGAGTCCAAGTCTAATTCATTCTCTTTCCACCCACCTCCCCCAAACATACTCCTTCTGTGTATGGATAAACAGGATACGGTAACACCATCCAGCCAACAGCATGTATAGAAACCTGGGAGTCATTTTTGACATCTCCCTCTCCCTTATCCTTCACATTCAGTCTAGCTCTAAGTTCTATTGACTCCCCTTTGTAAATATATCTCAAGTATATTGGCACTTCTACAACTTCATTACTACTCTTGTTTTGTCCTGGCCTCTGCACCCTCACTGGTCTTCTTACATATTTCAGCATCCATTCCCTCTACTCCCTCATCCGCATTTGATCAACCTCCACTCACTAAGCCATTTTCCATTCAGTATCCGAGTGACCTCTCCAGAATGCAAATCTGAACATATCACCTCTGTTGAAAACATTTCCTTAGTTCCCTGTTGCTGTTGGGGTCCATCCTGGAATCCTCCACAAGTTCTGTGGGGCTTGGTCTCTTTCCATCTTGTAAGCCTCATCTCATTGCAGTCATCATCTCTTTTCACTCTTCTCTAATTCAGCTTCCAGCCACATTGCCACCCCTTCAATTCCTCAAATGCATCAAACTCTTTCCCAGTTCATAGCTTTGTCACATTCTGCTCACTTTGCTGTTAAACTGACCCCAGCCACCACTTCCCAATCCTCCACCTAAGGGATGCCTCTTCTTTCTTTAGTTCTCAGTTCAAATATTACGATTCTTAGGAAAACTGCCTTAGAAGAGATTATTCCTAATACCCAACTCTGTAGCTGTTGATAGCATTTAACCAGAAAGTAGTTAAATACTTAATTGCATAATTGTCTGCTTGCCCCACTAGACTGTAAATTTCATAAGCAAAGGGCAGTGCTTGCTGTTTTCTGCTGCTTTCCCAGGACTAACCCTGTGCACCCCAAGTAGTGACTGAGTGAAAGGCTGGGCCTCTAGAGTGGCTACAGAGAAGGAGCTATAAGATTCTACACAACAATTGGAATTCAGTTATTTGTATTACTTCAGAAAACTTCAGTTCAGTGCAGTAGGTCAGTCATGTCCAACTGTTTGCGACCCCATGAACCGCAGGACGCCAGGCCTCCCTGTCCATCACCAACTCCCAGAGTTCGCCCAAACCCATCTCCATTGAGTCAGTGATGCCATCCAGCCATCTCATCTTCTGTTGCCCGCTTCTCCTACTGCCCTCAATCTTTCCCATAATCAGGGTCTTTTCAAATGAATCAGCTCTTTGCATCAGGTGACCAAACTATTGGAGTTTCAGCTTCAACATCAGTCCTTCCAATGAACACTGAGGACTGATCTCCTTTAGGATGGACTGGTTGGATCTCCTTGCAGTCCAAGGGACTCTCAAGAGTCTTTTCCAACACCACAGTTGAAAAGCATCAATTCTTCGGCGCTCAGCTTTCTTTATATTCCAACTCTCATTCCATACATGACTACTGGAAAAACATAGCCTTGACTAGACGGACCTTTGTTGACAAAGTAATGTCTCTGCTTTTTAATATGCTGTCTAGGTTGGTCATAACTNCTTGCTATTCTTTGGAACTCTGCATTCAGATGCTTATATCTTTCCTTTTCTCCTTTGCTTTTTGCTTCTCTTCTTTTCACAGCTATTTGTAAGGCCTCCTCAGACAGCCATTTTGCTTTTTTGCATTTCTTTTCCATGGGGATGGTCTTGATCCCTGTCTCCTGTACAAATCTCATTCCGTAGTTCATCAGGCATTCTATCTATCAGATCTAGTCCTTTAAATCTATTTCTCACTTCCACTGTATAATCGTAAGGGATTTGATTTAGGTCATACCTGAATGGTCTAGTGGTTTTCCCTACTTTCTTCAATTTAAGTCTGAATTTGGCAATAAGGAGTTCATGATCTGAGCCACAGTCAGCTCCCAGTCTTGTTTTTGCTGACTGTATAGAGCTTCTCCATTTTTGGCTGCAAAGAATATAATCAATCTGATTTCAGTGTTGGCCATCTGGTGATGTCCATGTGTAGAGTCTTCTCTTGTGTTGTTGGAAAGGGTGTTTGCTATGACCAGTGCGTTCTCTGGCAGAACTCTATTGGCCTTTGCCCTGGTTCATTTTGTATTCCAAGGCCAAATTTGCCTGTTACTCCAGGTGTTTCTTGACTTCCTACTTTAGCATTCCAGTCCCCTATAATAAAAAGGGGGCTCCCCTGGTGGCTCAGAGGTTAAAGCGCCTGCCTGCAATGCGGGAGACCTCAGTTTGATCCCTGGGTTTGGAAGATCCCCTGGAGAAGGAAATGGCAACCCACTCCAGTATTCTTGCCTGGAGAATCCCACGGACAGAGGAGTCTGGTGGGGTACAAAGGACATCTTTTTTGGGTGTTAGTTCTAGTAGATCTTGTAGGTCTTCATAGGACCGTTCAACTTCAGCTTTTTCAGCATTACTGGTGGGGGCATAGACTTGGATTACCATGATATTGAATGGCTTGCCTTGGAAATGAACAGAGATCATTCTGTCGTTTTTGAGATTGCATCCAAGTACTGCATTTTGGACTCTTTTGTTGACTATGATGACTACTCCATTTCTTCTGAGGGATTCCTGCCCATAGTAGTAGATATAATGGTCATCTGAGTTAAATTCACCCATTTCAGTCCATCTTAGTTCACTGATTCCTAGAATGTCAACATTCACTCTTGCCATCTCCTGTTTGACCACTTCCAACTTGCCTTGATTCATGTATCTAACATTCCAGGTTCCTATGCAATATTGCTCTTTACGACATCAGACCTTGCTTCTATCACCAGTCACATCCATAACTGGGTGGTGTTTTTGTTTTTTAGAAAACTAGGCTGGGATAATAGTTACAAATGTTTTAAACCTTACGTGAAATTAAATATGTAGCTATGATCTCAATCTGTGTTTGAGTGTTTTCCTAAGCTTGAAAAGTGATCAAATCCCAGTACAAGTTAGATAATCTTCATTTTAGAGGATGTAGAGTTTGTGTTTGGGATCACCTCTTCAGAACACTTTCTAGGATGACCTCTCAAATAATCCTTAGTCAAATAGTATTAACTGTAGGCCGATGGGTCAGGAGAAGAGAAAGGACTAATTTTCCCATAAATGGTGTGAATGTCTTGTTTTTAGTATCAAAGAGAGTGGATTTTAAATTTAGATCTGCATCAGAATTTTAGTTCTTTCACTTAAATATTGGCTAAATTTTTTAACCGCCTTGGACTTCAGTTTCTTCATTTGTGCAGTGAATGTATCACTTTCATGTGAACCTTTATGGTACCATAAATTTATTGAGATAACATTTATTAAGCTGTTATCATAGTGCTGGCTCCTAGTAGAGATTTAGTGAATTCTGGTTCTTTTCATGTTTATTTCTATCTGTGTACATATAGTTCAGTTATCTTTGAATTGGGATCCAGAGCTCTAGATAATTGAAATCAGTTTTGACACATAAAATTATCCCCTTCCTAGAACTTTCTCTAAGAAACTGTTTTGATAGACCAAATGCAAGATTGATCATAGTACAGATAGTACACATCAGTCAAAGTGCCTTTATGCATTTGGACAAAACCTAAGCAGTGCAAAGAGAAGAAATCTCATACATATAACAGAATGCTAGCAATATACTGCTGCACTGTAAGGAGGTAATGAAGCAAAGCCCATCCTGCCAGCACCAGATGCCATTCAGTCATGACTTTTCTAGAATGTGGTAGTAGATATGTTCTGAAGAGCAGCTGGAAGAAGGACCAACATGTATCTTCCTGTGTTAGAGTGATTCATCCAGGCCTCAGTTCATTTGTCTCATAAATGTTTGAGTGCTTGGGATATGTCAGGCATCGTGCCAGCAGCACCCGTCCAACAATAAACAAGACGCAGCTTTGCTCTGGTGAAAGGTGGGGAAGAAGGGCAGGAAGAGATAATAAGCTAATATAGATGGGGATAAGAGGATAGAGAGAGTGTGTGTTTTTGTGTTGGTGTGTGGTGTTTTATACAAGGGGATCTGCAAAAGCCCCTAAAAGACAGATGTGAGCAGAGCCCTGAATGTACAGAGGGAGCAAATCTTGTGGGTCCCCAAGGAAATGGGTTTCCAAGCAGAGGTGACAGCAGGCAAGAAGGTGCAGAGCTGCAGGCCTGGGGAATCTGGAGAATGGCGAGGGAGCTGGGGCATTAGGAGCAGGACAGGAGAGAGGCAGATCAGAGAGGTGGTGGGCGCCAGTATGCTGTTCTCAGATTTTGGCTTTGAGTCTTAGAGAGATGGGAAGCCACAGGGACATTCAAGCATGATCTTCTTTGCCTTTTAGCAGAGTGGCTCTGGCTACTGTAGGAGAATAGACTGTCAAGGGACCTGGGCTCAAGCAGAATGATTAGGCGGCTGTTACCAAAGTTAGATGCGGAATGTGTTCCCTTAGGACTAGTTGTTATGTTAATATAGTACACCTCTGTATGACAATCATTCAGGAAAAAGCATTCTTTCTGCTATCTACTGACTCCCACATTAAATCTAGCCTATTTTTCTTTGCTTATTCTATTATTTCCCTCCATCTACTATGTCTCAAATGTAAATACTTAAACTAGAGTACCAACAATGAGGTTGGTGAAGAATAGTTGAATTTTGAATAGACTTCAAAGGTAGAGCTAATTGGATTTGTTCATGGACTAATGGTTGGATGGCATCACTGACTCAATGGACACGAGTCTGAGCAAACTCCAGGAGATCGTGAGGGACAGGGAAGCCTGGCATGCTGCAGTCCATGGAGCCGCAAAGAGTTGGCATGACTTGGAGACTGAGCAACAACAATGAAAGAAAGAGGAGCCAAGGTTGAGCCTAAGCAATTAAAAGGGTAGAAGAGATGGGAAAAACTAAGAGAGGCAGATACAGGGGGCTGGCTCAAGGTCCTCTTCATTTGCGGAGAAGCTTCTATTCCAAAACAGTATCTGGAAGGAATACTATTTTAGGCATCAGTTCAGTTCAGTCGCTCAGTCGTGTCCGACTCTTTGCGACCCCATGAACCGCAGCATGCCAGGCCTCCCTGTCCATCACCATCTCCCGGAGTCCACTGAGACTCACGCCCATTGAGTCAGTGATGCCATCCAGCCATCTCATCCTCTGTCTTCCCCTACTCCTCCTGCCCCCAATCCCTCCCAGCATCAGTCTTTTCCAGTGACTGCTGAAGGCTTGACTCCATATATACCAGATAATTGACTGGCATGAAAGTCATTCTGTAAGGGAAGTTGGGAGGAGTGTAAAACAAAATTTGCACCTATTTGGCTGCTTAGCCAAGGGCTAGCCTGTTTATTAAAACATTCCTGACTATCTCCCTAGAGGTCAAAGCTGGAGTAACAGCTGTAGGTGATTCCCAACTTGGAAGAGGTTGCAATAGTCATTAAGGCTCAAAAAAATAAATCTTGGTCATAAGGCAGTTCTATTTCCAGTTTTTTAAGGAATCTCCACACTGTTCTCCATAGTGGCTGTACTAGTTTGCATTCCCACCAACAGTGTAAGAGGGTTCCCTTTTCTCCACACCCTCTCCAGCATTTATTGCTTACAGACTTTTGGATTGCAGCCATTCTGACTGGCATGAAATGGTACCTCATTTTCGTTTTGACTTGCATTTCTCTGATAATGAGTGATGTGGAGCATCTTCTCATGTGTTTGTTAGCCATCTGTATGCCTTATGACCCAGCAATCCCACTGCTGGGCATACACACCAAGGAAACCAGAATTGAAAGAGACACGTGTACCCTAATGTTCATCACAGCACTGTTTATAATAGCCAGGACATGGAAGCAACCCAGATGTCCATCAGCAGATGAATGGATAAGAAAGCTGTGGTACATATACACAATGGAGTATTACTCAGCCATTAAAAAGAATACATTTGAATCAGTTCTAATGAGGTGGATGAAACTGGATCAGGATACAGGATGCTTGGGGCTGGTGCACTGGGATGACCCAGAGAGATGGTATGGGGAGGGAGGTGGGAGGGGTGTTCAGGATTGGGAGCACGTGTACACCTGTGGTGGATTCTTGTTGATGTATGTATGGCAAAGCCAATACAATATTGTAAAGTAATTAGCCTCCAATGAAAATAAATAAATTTAAATTTAAAAAAATAAAAGCAAAAAATAAAAGATGAATCTTGAACTTTTCCAAGCTTTAGTTAGTAAAAGCATAGAGCTGGAAGAGGAAGAACTCAAAGAAGGTCATAGTTGGAAGGAACACTGGAGTCCAAATCAAGACTCAGAGAAACACAAGACTCAGGTTATAAAGCTACTGCAGAGAGGTGAAGCATAGTTTAGATAGAACTAGAACCTGGATCTCTGTCTCCCAGGGCAATGCTTTTCTGGCAGTACTAGGCTGAAGGGAAATGACAGTCTCAGGTGTGCAGTGACTTAAAGCAAACTGTCTTATACTCTTGGAAGGCTAGAGCTTAGGAAACCTTCACTACACACTACTTTTAATCCATGTTCATGGGTCCCATGACTTTACCATGAGAAGGAAACTGGAAGTTGGATGAGTTTCTTGGTCTAACAAGTAAAGAATAGCAATAACGGTCCTTGCTTTTCTCTAGGGATAAAAAGTAGTTTCACATTCATGTAAAATTTCACATTCAGGAAATGATGGATTGTAGGTATAATGGTTGGAAAAAGACAGTGGTGTAATGAGTGATGTTACTACCATGAGTATGGGGAAAATTAAAATTTATCTAATCTACACAGGGACATCACCAGACGGTCAACACCGAAATCAGATTGATTATATTCTTTGCAGCCAAAGATGGAGAAGCTGTATACAATCAGCAAAAACAAGACCGGGAGCTGACTGTGGGTCAGATCATGAACACCTTATTGCCAAATTCAGACTTAAATTGAAGAAAGTGGGGAAAACCACTAGACCA
>SJYT01058202.1:8429-19101 GCA_006410635.1 Cephalophus harveyi | reverse complement strand
GCTAGATCATGGAAAAAGCAAGAGAGTTCCAGAAAACCATCTATTTCTGCTTTATTGACTATGCCAAAGCCTTTGACTGTGTGGATCACAATAAACTGTGGACAATTCTGAAAGAGATGGGAATACCTGACCTGCCTCCTGAGAAACCTATATGCAGGTCAGAAAGCAACAGTTAGAACTGGACTTGGAACAACAGACTGGTTCCAGATAGGAAAAGGAGTACGTCAAGGCTGTATACTGCTACCCTGTTTATTTAACTTATATGAGAGTACATCATGAGACACGCCAGGCTGGAATCAAGATTGCCAGGAGAAATATCAATAACCTCAGATATGCAGATGACACCACCCTTATGGCAGAAAGTGAAGAGGAGCTAAAGAGCCTCTTACTGAAAGTGAAAGAGGAGAGTGAAAAAGTTGGCTTAAAGCTCAATATTCAGAAAACTAAGATCACAGCATCCGGTCCCATCACTTCATGAGAAGTAGATGGGGAAACAGTGGAAACAGTGTCAGACTTTATTTGTTTGGGCTCCAAAATCACTGCAGATGGTGATTGCAGCCATGAAATTAAAAGATGCTTACTCCTTGGAAGGAAAGTTATGACCAACCTAGATAGCATATTCAAAAGCAGAGACATTACTTTGCCAACAAAGGTCTGTCTAGTCAAGGCTATGGTTTTTCCAGTGGTCATGTATGGATGTGAAAGTTGGACTGTGAAGAAAGCTGAGCACCAAAGAACTGATGCTTTTGAACTATGGTGTTGGATAAGACTCTTGAGAGTCCTTTGGACTGCAAGGAGATCCAACCAGTCCATTCTAAAGGAGATCAGTCCTGGGTGTTCTTTGGAAGGAATGATGCTAAAACTGAAACTCCAGTACTTTGGCTACCTCATGCAGAGTTGACTCACTGGAAAAGACTCTGATGCTGGGAGGGACTGGGGGCAGGAGGCAAAGGGGACGACCGAGGATGAGATGGCTGGATGGCATCACTGACTCGATGGAGAAGAGTTTGGGTTAACTCCAGGAGTCGGTGATAGACAGGGAGGCCTGGCGAGCTGCAGTTCATGGGGTTGCAAAGAGTTAGACACGACTGAGTGACTGAACTGAACTGAAGACATCTACTGTAAAAATAAGTTCATAGTATTTCAATTTCTTTCCCTTATGAAACTGGCTTTGTTGTTAAATCGTGTTCAACTCTTTGCAACCCCATGAACTGTAGCCCACCAGGCTCCTCTGTCCATGGGATTTCCCAGGCATGAATACTAGAGTGGATTGCCATTTCCTTCTCCAGGGGATCTTCCCGACCCAGGGATCGAAACTGTGTCTCTTGCACTGGCAGACAGATTCTTTACCACTGAGCCTCCAGGGAAGCCCAACAGGCAAAATGAGTTGATTTGAATTCCAGCCATCTTTTTCAGAACATTGAAGAAGGTTCCCTGAAGTAGTAAAAGATTCAAAGTAGATTTCTGAGGAGGGAAGAGATGTGATACATGTAGTCAGCCCCTGAAATATTAAAATTTGATTGCTTATTTCCACTGAGATATTTTGAAAACCTGGTGGAAGCTGGCCAGAGGGGCCAAGATGATCTCTAATTACGAGGTTAGCATGCCCACATGCCAACAATAGCTATTGCTCACACAAACTGCAATCATGGCCATAGCTTCAACATATGTGTGTGTCTGTGAAATCAAGTAAAATGGGATATCCCAGGCTTTGGGTGAAAGTTTGTCATTGTTTTAGTTGTTATTCAAGCATAATATTTAACCTGATTTCCAAGTTCATTGAATCTAGACCTTACTAAGATTTAGATACTCACCCTGTTCTATACTAGTTCATTGATATATGATGCTTCTTTTTTTTTTTTTTTTAAGGGAAAAAGTGTTTTCCCAACTCTAGAGTTCTTATGCTGGTGTGTTCTAAAATGAAATATTTCTTTGATTTCATCTCATTGCCCTGAAGTCTTCTGTCTTTAGTTTCTGAGTTACTGATCCCCAAGGATTTAGGAAGAATATATCCTCCTTCTTTGGAAGTCAAATGCTCCATCTCTGATAATTAAAGACACTGAGATATTTTTCTAGGAAGTGATGTGACACTTTATTTTCCTCCTCCATCTGGCACCATCAATGAGGAGAGTTCAATGAGTTGCATAAAACAACTCAGCAGTTAACACTTCAGTGATTTTTTTCTCTTTCCAGATGTTTTTATTGTGTTAATTAATTTAGCTCCTACCTTCTGTCTGGGAGTATACTCCACCATAAGCATGGCATATTATCCCTAACATTTCAATTTAATTCTGAGATTTGGAGGGGTGGTACTGAGATTTTACATTCCTAAAGATTTTTTAATCTAATGATGGAGGCACAATCACTGAATTCTGCCTTCCTGCATTCCTGTGGATATATAATAGACCAAATAGGGAAAAAAAATCACTTAGATTTTTAAGATGAAATGAAAACTGAAAAATTCTTAGTATGTGGCAGGCTGAGGCCTGGCTTCCAGTTCATTATTCTGGGCTTTTGGGTTTCTTCAGGGGACAAGTGTGAGAAGGACATTGCCATATTCTCTCAACCTCAACAACCTGTCTCTCAGATGAAAGATGCTCTGCTCCCAAATTCCTGCTGAACTACTTGTTTTTATTTGACTCTATTCGTTTGACCTTGCTCCTTCTCTCCCTTTCTCTCCTGCTTTATTAACAGTTATATGCATTTGGCTGGGAATGAACACAATATGGATATGAAAATCATCTCCTCCATATGTAAGTGGGTGACCTGCACTATTTACTCAATCATAAAATGATTTCTTTTAATGTAGTTTTAAAATTTTCTGTGTTCTAAGATCAACTATTACTAACCATGATGTTCAACAATTGATAAAAGCAAATGTCAGTACTTAAAAAAACCTTTTTGGTGCCACTGCATGGCATATGGAATCTTAGTTCCCCAACCAAGGATGGAATCTATACCCCTTGAAGTGGAAGCATGAAGTCTTAACCACTGGACTGCTAGGGAAGACCCCAAATATCTGTATTTTAAATTGCAATGTTCATTTCAGCAGTGTTTTCTCTTTCTGATGAAGACTAACTTTCTGGAAAAAAAAAAAATCAACCTGTCTTCAGATTGTACCGTATCAAATCTGTGTCCATGGAAAAGCAGAGAGGAGAAGTTGTCTAGTCCAGTTATTCATCTGAAAGCAGCCTGCATGTCAGCTCTGTAGATGGCAGTTGCCTAGGACCTGTTCCCCTTGGTCAGTAGGTTTTTTGATGCTCACCCTGATTCACTATCTGCACTCAATTGCAGGGAAGCTTTAGATGGTCATGCCACTAAACTCTCGGTAGGTCCTTTAGTCATTATGGTCTTCTTGCCATGATGTTTGCATGGTCTCCTCAGCCCAGCTCAGGGGTGTTGTTGTCCAGAAATAGTGAATTCTGCTGAATTTGTCTGTAATCATTTTTTTTTTTTTTTTTTTTGCGGGGGGGAGGCATCCTTTTCAGGTTTTGGCATCACTTCTATTTGCCTCAGAATGCACTGGGGAATGTTTCTGTTATTTTCTTCTCTGTAAGTGATAGAGATGATGTTCTTTGGAAGTTTCATAGAATTCACCTTAAAAAAATATATTTTTTTTGACTAGAAAATACTTTAACCTACTAGTTGAATTTCTTTGATGGTTATAGTATGTTTAGGCTTTCTATAATACTGTGAATTAATGTATTTTTGTTAATTTATTGTTTTTATCCTATGAAAAGTTTGCCTTTAGGATCTCTGGATTAATATGGAATCACATTCAGTTCCCCAGCCTTGTTATTGCTCCAGGTTCTCATCTTGCGTTTTCACAGCTACATCCCCCATGGAAAGCATTTTTTAAAATAGTTTTCACGAAGGCACTAGTTGGGTCAGCATTGTCCTTGGAGATCACACTACTGAGATAGGTATTTAATCTCAGGACAATCTCTCTTAGATTTTGCAAACCTTAACTCTCTTAGCTTCTTGCACACATTATTTTTTAGAGATATATGGGAAGATCCTGATTTTTGGTTTGCCTGATTTCTGGATGACCCCATTACGGGAGTAGCACACTGCATACATCACCCACCCAGGGAAACTCATTTCCCTCTCCTGGGCTCCCATGCTTCCCTAGGTATAAATGCCTCATGATGTATGAAGCAGGGTGTAGTATGTATGTGCATATGGATACTCAGTGGTTATGAGGAACTGGTTTCTATAAACACATTAATTGGTGTTTATTATATGAAAAGAATTTATGCATTGAATTAGCATTTTGTGTACATAAAATACGTCTTTGTTGTTCAGTTGCTGCACATGTCAACAGTAGCCATAACGGGAAACTCACACAGACATTTCAAGTGTCACGTGTCTATCACAGCTTCTGTGTGATTTTCATTTTATTATTGTTGTTGTTCAGATACCCAGTTGTGTCCATGGGCTCTGACTCCTTATGACCCCATGGCCTGCAGCACTCCAGGCCTCCCTGTCCCTCACCATGTCCTGGAGTTTCCCTGCAGTCTGCTAAAGTTAAAGGAAGATTCAACAATAAAACAAGTTCATGTTGTTGAGGAGCTAGGTGAGACTGCCACAGACTTAACTGATTAGCTTTTTTCCTCATAAAAGTCATTTGCCTCACTGATCCTAACCACCTCTTCTTACAAATTAGAATCTGCCTGTGTCAAAAGGCATGACAGACTCTTTTAGAAAATGCTGAGTGGAAAGACTTCTAGGGAGGAATTTTCTTACCCCACTCCATCTCCCCCATCATCACCTACTCCTTCCAAGCCCCAAATTCCTCTTTTTAGTGCTGTATCACCAACAAAGCTCATTCTTGCTTTCCATAGAAGACTAGATGGCCATTCAGTTATCCTGTATCTAAATCTTTGGTCCTAAAACAGAAATACCATGCCAGTTGGGAAAAATATTTTCTTTCCTGTGTACAAGGCATAATTGTACACAACATATTCGGCAGTCTTAGGAGCAGGAGAACAGTAGGGGTGTTTTATAGCAGGAGTCAGCAATTCTTTTTCTGTAAAAAGCCAGTTAGAAAATATTTTTGCGTTTGTGGGTTAGATGGCCTTTGTTGCAACTGTTTATCTCTGTTGCAAAAGCAGCCATAGACGAGATGACCATACATGAACAAATAGGTATGACCGTGTGCTTTTTTTTTTTTTTTTTTTTTGCGGGGGGGAGGCATCCTTTTCAGGTTTTGGCATCACTTCTATTTGCCTCAGAATGCACTGGGGAATGTTTCTGTTATTTTCTTCTCTGTAAGTGATAGAGATGATGTTCTTTGGAAGTTTCATAGAATTCACCTTAAAAAAATATATTTTTTTTGACTAGAAAATACTTTAACCTACTAGTTGAATTTCTTTGATGGTTATAGTATGTTTAGGCTTTCTATAATACTGTGAATTAATGTATTTTTGTTAATTTATTGTTTTTATCCTATGAAAAGTTTGCCTTTAGGATCTCTGGATTAATATGGAATCACATTCAGTTCCCCAGCCTTGTTATTGCTCCAGGTTCTCATCTTGCGTTTTCACAGCTACATCCCCCATGGAAAGCATTTTTTAAAATAGTTTTCACGAAGGCACTAGTTG
The DNA here is from genome assembly GCA_006410635.1 of Cephalophus harveyi. Classification (NCBI taxonomy): domain Eukaryota; kingdom Metazoa; phylum Chordata; class Mammalia; order Artiodactyla; family Bovidae; genus Cephalophus; species Cephalophus harveyi. Next base: position 13,498 of record SJYT01058202.1, on the reverse strand, counting down.
GGTCAGCATTGTCCTTGGAGATCACACTACTGAGATAGGTATTTAATCTCAGGACAATCTCTCTTAGATTTTGCAAACCTTAACTCTCTTAGCTTCTTGCACACATTATTTTTTAGAGATATATGGGAAGATCCTGATTTTTGGTTTGCCTGATTTCTGGATGACCCCATTACGGGAGTAGCACACTGCATACATCACCCACCCAGGGAAACTCATTTCCCTCTCCTGGGCTCCCATGCTTCCCTAGGTATAAATGCCTCATGATGTATGAAGCAGGGTGTAGTATGTATGTGCATATGGATACTCAGTGGTTATGAGGAACTGGTTTCTATAAACACATTAATTGGTGTTTATTATATGAAAAGAATTTATGCATTGAATTAGCATTTTGTGTACATAAAATACGTCTTTGTTGTTCAGTTGCTGCACATGTCAACAGTAGCCATAACGGGAAACTCACACAGACATTTCAAGTGTCACGTGTCTATCACAGCTTCTGTGTGATTTTCATTTTATTATTGTTGTTGTTCAGATACCCAGTTGTGTCCATGGGCTCTGACTCCTTATGACCCCATGGCCTGCAGCACTCCAGGCCTCCCTGTCCCTCACCATGTCCTGGAGTTTCCCTGCAGTCTGCTAAAGTTAAAGGAAGATTCAACAATAAAACAAGTTCATGTTGTTGAGGAGCTAGGTGAGACTGCCACAGACTTAACTGATTAGCTTTTTTCCTCATAAAAGTCATTTGCCTCACTGATCCTAACCACCTCTTCTTACAAATTAGAATCTGCCTGTGTCAAAAGGCATGACAGACTCTTTTAGAAAATGCTGAGTGGAAAGACTTCTAGGGAGGAATTTTCTTACCCCACTCCACCTCCCCCATCATCACCTACTCCTTCCAAGCCCCAAATTCCTCTTTTTAGTGCTGTATCACCAACAAAGCTCATTCTTGCTTTCCATAGAAGACTAGATAGCCATTCAGTTATCCTGTATCCAAATCTTTGGTCCTAAAACAGAAATACCATGCCAGTTGGGAAAAATATTTTCTTTCCTGTGTACAAGGCATAATTGTACACAACATATTCGGCAGTCTTAGGAGCAGGAGAACAGTAGGGGTGTTTTATAGCAGGAGTCAGCAATTCTTTTTCTGTAAAAAGCCAGATAGAAAATATTTTTGCGTTTGTGGGTTAGATGGCCTTTGTTGCCACTGTTTATCTCTGTTGCAAAAGCAGCCGTAGACGAGATGACCATACATGAACAAATAGGTATGACCGTGTGCCAGTACAATTTTGTTTATGAAGATAGGCAGTGGGCCAGATTTGACCCATGGGCATAGTTTGCAGCCCTATTTTAGAGACACTCTCGTAAAGGAAATTTTCTCAGTGGTTTTTTTTTTTTGCTATCATTCATTTATCTAAAGCAGAGTTTCTCAACAAAGGCACTATTGACATTTGAGGCTGGTTAATTCCTTGTGTTAAGGAGATGTTTTATGTATTACAGGGTGTTTAGCAACATCTCTGGTCTCTATCCAGTAGATGCCAGTAGCATCCCATGAGTTTAGGCAACCAGCAATGTCTCCAGACATAGTTAAATGTCCCCAGGGGCCAAACTGCTCTGGTAGAGAATCACTGTTAAAGAGATAAGGATGATGCCACAGTTGGGAGATGTTAATTGTTCAGTTGTCTGAACATAGAATGAAGGAAAGAATGTCAGGGATTGAGGCCAAGAGGTAGTCAAGGCATAGATCATTCAGGGCCATTTAGACTTCTTTTTGAAGGCAACTGGATGCTATCTAAGGGTTTTATGAGGAGAGATGTGGTAGAATGTTTAATTTTATGTTTTAGAACGGTTATTTTTATTTATTTTTGGTTGGCCTGGGTCTTCATTGCTGAGCGGGCTTTTGTCTCGTTGTGGCGAGTGGGGGCTATTCTCTAGTTGCAGTGCGCAGGCTTCTCATCGCAATGGCTTTTCTTGCTGTGGAGCGTGGGCCCTAGGGCACATGGGCTTCAGTAAGTGCAGCTCCTGGGCTCTGGAGCACAGGTTCAAAAATTGTGGCACATAGACTTAGTTGTTCCACAGCATGTGGGATCTTCCTAGATCAGGGATCGAACCTGTGTTTCCTGCATTGGCAGGCAGATTCTTTGCCACTGAGCCACCAGGGAAGCCTTAGAATTGTCATTCTGACATCAGAGAAAAAAATGGACTAGGCAGAACAAGACTAGAGGCAGGGAGGTCAATAAGAAGACTTAGCTCCTGACATTTTGACTGCTACCTCTCGAAAAATGTTTCTCTGATTCCTGCTGCTACTGCTGCTAAGTCGCTTCAGTCGTGTCCGACTCTGTGCGACCCCAGAGATGGCAGCCCAACAGACTTCCCCGTTCCTGGGATTCTCCAGGCAAGAACACTGGAGTGGGTCGCCATGGATTATCAAAGCCTCATCGACTTTATCTAATACTAAGGAACTATACAAGACCGATTAGTGACCTTAAAATCAAGCTAAGTTATTTTTAGAACATTTATTTCCTTCTTGCTAGGATAATTATCTTAGAAACAAAACCAATAAGGAATCTTTTCAGCTGTGACTATAGAGTCAGAGCAAGGATGCTAACTATCATTATGAGTTGTGCTCAGCAAGTTGTTGTAGCCAAATGATCAGGCCAATCTCATTTTAGGGATAAAGGATTGACTCTCAATTTGGAAGGAACCTGAAAGTCCAAAGTTCAGGGCATCCATTTACAATGTCATCTGCAATTAGTTATGTTACCTCTACTTAAGTAACTCTGACTGTGACTTGTCTTCCAAGAAAGCTCATGATATTTTGTAGTCTATAATTGACAGATTGCTCTTTTGTTTCTTTTTTATTTCCACAAGATATTTATTTCCACTGGGTATTTGTTTCCAAAGACCTGGAATAGTTGTATTGAGAGAATGCCTTCTTCCCTGGGACCATCTTGGGAATGCAAATTCTCATCTTCAGACTTTCCTTTGTTACCTTGTGCCCTTAATTCCAGTTATTGTCATGATTGTAACAGCCAAGAATATTTATCAAAGGCTCAGATGGTAAAGAATCCTCCTGCAATGTAAGAGACCTGGCTTTGATCCCTGGGTAGGGAAGATCCCCTGGAGAAGAGAATGGCAACCCGCTCCACTATTCTTGCCTGGGAAATCCCATGGACAAAGGAGCCTGGCAGGCTTCAGTCGAAAGGGTTGCAAAGAGTTAGACATGACTGAGCAACTAACACTTCACTTCTCTCCACAAGGAGCTCACAGTTCCATTGGAGATGGTGGAGAGGATTCAGACATTAAAAGTACAATTGATATAATTCATATAATATGATACATCCTTCATCAGTATAGAGGGAGGAACATGAGCACCACATGAACCAACTTACTGTGCAAAACTGAACTTTACCTTGAAGCAAATGATCTAATGAGGCTTTTTAATAACAAAAAGTATCCCGTGGCTCTTTTATTTCTCTTTTTGGCTGACATTGAATTCCAACTGTGTTCTTACTCAACTTCCTCTTTATTCTGACTACTTCTTAATAGCTATTCTGACTAAATTTATCTCTTACTGGCCAGAGTTCAAATCTGACAAAATGTACAAGTTCCTGAGGAGCTCAAGGTGTTTCATACAGGAGAGGTAACCGTTCCAACCATTAGCCACTACCAGAGAGACATCATTCTCCTGATAACTTAAATTCATAAAAACCCTTAAGTGGGAACCTCAGGGCCAAGTAATTTCAGAATATACTGTTCCTATGCTAATAAACTAGGAGACAAGCTTGAAAATGAAAAAAAATTGAAAATAATCTTGGCTGCACATAATAGTTTGATTCCTTCTGTAAGTGCTGAACATCATGCCCCCATCACCCATAATTTGTTAATTCAGTGAAGTAACAGAAACAATCTCCTTTAGCGATGCATGCATGCACATTTGCTGAAGCTCTGCTGTATATCTTTCAGTAAAAGCAGTGAATGAAGTTCTATAACTGGAAGACAGATAAGCGTTGTTAGGGTTTTTTGTTTGTTTCTTTTCTCTCACCATCTGCCACATGCTTTGTTGCTAGTGTAATTTTTTGGATAAAGTTCAGTAAATTTGGCAAACTTTTAGAGATCAAGGTAAGGGCTTTTTGTTTGAAACTGCTGTATTTTTTCAATAGTATAGAACCATTGTAACCAGTGTATAATAGAGGCATCCCTTTGCCTATAGTGGCAGAGAAATACAATATTTAGTTTCGTAAGCTTAAATTCTTTAGTTTTTGAAGTCTGAAAGAAGGTGTTTTTCTTGACCTTAATTAAACAGAAGGCATAGTATACATTGAAAAAATCAGTTATTTTTATGCATATAAACACACTCTTCACCTCTGCACTGAAAAATAGTATTTGTTGCACTAAGGAAAAAAAAAAAAAAAACTGATAGTTTTTCCCAGTAAGAATTCCAGGAAAAGCAAAAAACTTGTTAAAACACTTAATCCTTCTTTTTCTGTGTGACTCATGGTTTCCTTTCAGCTCCTGACAAACATAAGTATCTTTGTATCTGTGCATTAGCCTGTGTAAGTCTTCATCTCCTTCTGTCACCCCAAGATAGACCCTTGGACCATAGGGACCCTTCTAAGAGTCAGCTAAGGAGAATGCATACACGTAAGCCCCACACCTGCTAATCCCCCATAATTTCCAAAAAGGTTTCTTATTCAGTTTTACACTGAGAGCCTTTGTGAAGGAGTCCAGAGTATTTTTGCATTTCCTGCTTCATCGGCAACTCAGAGCCAAAAGTATAGTCTCAGCTTATTCCAAGATCTTTTATAAGCAAAGAATCATATGCTCTGCAGCCATTCTTAGCTAAAGATACCTCAGGTTTCATGCTTTGGGATAAGAAAAGAAAGTACACAGTCTCCTGACACTTCAGGTCCATGTGATATATATTTTGGAATATTCATTTTTTTTTTCACCTAGATTGTGATTTCCTGAACACTAAATTGGGATGCCACATTAAAATGCACAAATCTTGATTTGATAAATGACATGTTACTGTGGTTGCAAGTATATATAAGACAAGTTACAAGCTAAAG
>SJYT01058192.1:56243-67998 GCA_006410635.1 Cephalophus harveyi | reverse complement strand
ACTGAACTGAACTGTACTGATTAGATTTTACTAGGTCAGCATTTCTCAAATTGTGAGCCATGAGTCTCTAGTTCTTGGAGGTAGTCCACAAATGAAGAGTTTCCTAAACAAATAACTTTGGGAACACTGCACACTTTGTATATTAGCATATTAAAGTCTCTGAAAAGGCCTGCAGTAAATGAACCTGCTTAACTTTAATTCAACACTTCTCAAACATATTTGATATGAATACTCTTTTTTTATTTTTTTAAATAGTACCTATTGACATTGGGCATTTTCTGGGATATTTTGTGGGAAATACATTATCAATTCCCAGAAGACAGGGATAAATATTATATCTTATTCATCTTTGTATTTGGCTTTTCATAATGTTGTCTGACACATAACATTGGACTATATGCCCCAAAATAAATATTTTTGTCTAAACGAATAAGTACCTGAAGGCAAGCTTCTGTGAACCAGTGTGATGTGTTAAGCAGCTGTAGTCTAAGGGCAGACTGATCAGGTTTTAAAGAATCTTCAAAAGTTTTTTTAACCTGAGTCCACATGGAGCTGGTCAATAGAAAAAAGTATGAAAAATACCCCAATCCCAGGATGAAGACTAAATCAGACCTGGAAGATTTGCTAAGGATATGTAGTTTAGACACCAGGAACTATGTATGCACAGAATATCCAGACTACAATTAGTACATGAGATCACTTAGCCCATTCTTCTATAATTTCTCATTGACATACTCCTATTGGCCAAGGATCCTGACACATGTTCTAAGGGAGGTCTGTTCTGTGGGAGAAATCTAACTAGCCAAATAAAAGCAAGAAATTTTTGGAATTTTGAATTTTATCTTGAAATTTGAATGTCAGTTTTACAAATAAAGAAGATGTGGAATATATNTAGTTTAGACACCAGGAACTATGTATGCACAGAATATCCAGACTACAATTAGTACATGAGATCACTTAGCCCATTCTTCTATAATTTCTCATTGACATACTCCTATTGGCCAAGGATCCTGACACATGTTCTAAGGGAGGTCTGTTCTGTGGGAGAAATCTAACTAGCCAAATAAAAGCAAGAAATTTTTGGAATTTTGAATTTTATCTTGAAATTTGAATGTCAGTTTTACAAATAAAGAAGATGTGGAATATATATATATATATATATATATATATATATATATACAGATATATATATATATATATGATGTTTGTTTTAATATAAAAGTAATGCTTTACATTTTTAGCTGAGTGGTATAATACTTCCATTCAAGATGCAAGGACTTATTCCCATTCTCTTATTTAACATGAGAGAAAACTCTCATCCAGAGAGAGAAAGTGACTTGTTCAAGACCACACAGAAAATGTTTGGCAATCTGGGGTTGAACCCCAGGTCTCTTGAATGTCAGTTCCACGTTATTGCCCAACTAGACGAGCCCTTTCATCTCACACTGTACCTACACAATGTCATTTGATCTAGTAATTCCACTTCTAAGAATCAATCCTAAAGAAATAGAAATGCAAGGAAAGACCCAAAGAGGTTCAGTTCAGTTCAGTCACTCAGTCATGTCTGACTCTTTGCAATCCCATGGACTGCAGCACGCCAGGCTTCCCTGTCTATCACCAACTTCTGGAGCTTACTCAGACTCATATCCATTGGGTCGGTGATGCCATCCATCCATCTCATCCTCTGTTGTCTCCTCCTCCTGCCTTCAATCTTTCCCAGCACCAGGGTCTTTCCAAATGAGTCAGTTCTTTGCATCAGGTGGCCAAAGTATTGGAGTTTCAGCTTCAGCATCAGTCCTTCCAATGAATATTCAGGACCGATCTCCTTTAGGATGGACTGGTTGGATCTCCTTGCAGTCCAAGGGACTCTCAAGAGTCTTCTCCAGCACCACAGTTCAAAAGCATCAATTCTTTGGTACTCAGCTTTCTTTCTAATCCAACTCTCATATCCATACTGGAAAAACCATAGCTTTGATTAGACGGACCTCTGTTGTCAAAGTAATGTCTCTGCTTTTTAATATTAGCATTAAAAACTATTTAAATCTTTAATAATGGGAAGATTGCTAAACAAAATACATGTAACGGGATATTTTGTTGTGTGTGTGTGTGTGTATGTGCACTCAGTCATGTTTCACTCTTCACAACCCCGTGGACTGTAGCCCACCAGGCTCCTCTGTCCATGGCATTTCCCAGGCAAGAATACTGAGGTGGGTTGCCATTTCCTTCTCCAGGGGAGCTTCCCAACCCAGGGATTGAAACTGAGTCTCTCATATCTCCTGCATTAGCAGGTGGATTCTTTACCAACTGTGTAGCTANGAGTGAGTTCTTCTCATCAGGTGGCCAAAGTATTGGAGTTTCAGCTTCAGCATCAGTCCTTCCAATGAATATTCAGGACCTATCTCCTTTAGGATGGACTGGTTGGATCTCCTTGCAGTCCAAGGGACTCTCAAGAGTCTTCTCCAGCACCACAGTTCAAAAGCATCAATTCTTTGGTACTCAGCTTTCTTTCTAATCCAACTCTCATATCCATACTGGAAAAACCATAGCTTTGATTAGACGGACCTCTGTTGTCAAAGTAATGTCTCTGCTTTTTAATATTAGCATTAAAAACTATTTAAATCTTTAATAATGGGAAGATTGCTAAACAAAATACATGTAACGGGATATTTTGTTGTGTGTGTGTGTGTGTATGTGCACTCAGTCATGTTTCACTCTTCACAACCCCGTGGACTGTAGCCCACCAGGCTCCTCTGTCCATGGCATTTCCCAGGCAAGAATACTGAGGTGGGTTGCCATTTCCTTCTCCAGGGGAGCTTCCCAACCCAGGGATTGAAACTGAGTCTCTCATATCTCCTGCATTAGCAGGTGGATTCTTTACCAACTGTGTAGCTATTAAAAGTGATGCTTACAGGGAACTGTGCTCAGTGTTATGTGGCAGCCTGGATGGGAAGCAAGTTTTAGGGAGAAAGGATACATATATATGTATGGCTGAGTCCCTTTGCTGTCCACCTGAAACTATTACAACATTGTTAACTGGCTATATGTCAATATAAAATTTAAAGTTTTCTTTAAAAAGTGATGCTTATGAAGAATAGTATGCTATGTATAGTGAAAGTGAAGTCGCTCAGTTGTGTCCGACTCTTTGCGACCCCGTGGACTGTAGCCTACCAGGCTCCTCTGTCCATAGGATTTTCCAGGCAATAGTCCTGGAGTGGATTGCCATTTCCTTCTCCAGGGGATCTTCCCAACCCAGGGATCGAACCCAGGTCTCCCGCATTGTAGATAGACACTTTACCGTCTGAGCCACCAGGGAAGTCCATACTATGTATACCATATAGTATTTTAAAAGGAAGCAAAATCAAGATTTCCTACTCTGTAAAAGTTATTATATACAACATCTATTAATATCACTAATTATTTTATCTCAAATGCAGTACTTTAAAACACTGAGTTGTCATCTTTAGGCAGTAGGGTAATGGATGATTCAATTTTTTCTTTATACTTTTCTATGTCTTTCAAATTTTATGCAATAAATACATAGAACTAAGCAGAGCATGGAGCTTCCCTGGTGGCACAGTGTAAAGAATCCACCTGCCAGTGCAGGAGATGCAAGAGACCTGGGTTCAATCCCTGTGTCAGGAAGATCCCCTGGAGTAGGAAACGGCAACCCACTCCAGTATTCTTGCCTGGGTACTTCCATGGACAGAGGAACCTGGTGGGCTACAGTCCATGGGATCACAGTCAGATATGATTGAGCGACTGAGTATGCACACACAAGCAAAGAAAGATTTTAAAATACATTTGTAATTCCAAAAAAAAAAAAAAAATTCATGCGAAGACAAACACAGTACTTGGCTATTTTAGCCATGTGATGCTGAATTTCCTTCTAAGTCCTGCTTTCTCTGACCACCTATAGGGCCCGAACTGCATCTATTTCCACCCAGGGGCTCCAAGTCTGCTAGTAAAGACTGGGTAGCTGAAAGAGGGTGCTGCCCACAGAAACAGTGCATGCCTGAGCTTCTGATGAACCTGGAGGAACACCCCTCAGGTGGCTGGCTTTAGCCTGATTCTTCCTTATCCACACTCTGTCCTGTCTCCCTGCTTGCACTTTCACTCTAGAAACAGCTGCCATATGGATGGTGCCTCACCTTCGGCATCCTGGGCAAGTCTTGCCCGTTAGCATTTGTCAGTGAGGAAGCATCACCAACCCAAGAGGCTGCAAACCCAGGGACAGTTTCCTATACAAACAAATGAAACTGGACTTCTGTTTCTAGAGAGGAGAAACACAGTGTCCTGCAAGGCAAATGTGTTGAAATAAAATGTGATGACACCACAATATTCCCACACAGTGGTTCTCAAATCTGAGCATGCTAGACAATCAACTGGAAGGCTGGTGGAAATACCGATTGATGGGCCCACCAATCGAGTTTCTGATTAAGTAGATGGGGGAGAGGTCTGGGGAGCAGTTTGAATTTCTGCCCAGATGCTGCTGCTGCTGCTGATCTGGGGGTCATGCTTCAGGAGTCACTGCTCTGGCAGAATCACAGGCCTGGTTAACACATGGAACAGGAAGGCATCTGTGACCTTGGGACCCATGTATGGCTGTTAGCAGAGGAAGCTTTGGACTCACGTGCTCTTTCCTTTCTAATTATTCTCTCTGTATTTCCCTATTTCTATGATGTTCATTCACTCATTCAACAATTTAAAGACTACTCATTGTACACTAGACAGTAAAGATACAGCAATAAACAAGTCAGACAAAATCTAACCTGAGGGAGCTTCTACCCCAATGGAAATAGTTTGCATTAAATGGTTGTGATGAGCCTTTCCAGTATCATTCAAAAATATACTATTCTACTATAGAAGATGTGAAAGTCATGACATGTATTAAGCACAGATAATGAGTAAGCAACTACCTTGTAAGACATAGTCAGAATTCATAAGATATATTGAGTAAGTATGTTAATAAGTAGAGCAAGCACTTCAGTGTTGAAAGGATGGAAGGACCAAGAGAAACCTAATATTCGTGAGGTGAAAATATTCCTGAAATACTAAACAGACACAAGCCATGTGAAGCCTTTTTAATTTTCATAGAGTTTTAATTTGGTCACCCACTGGTGAGACCCTCTCTGTTCCCATGTGTCCTCTGCCCACAAAACACAAGTATACTCCAAAGGCGCTCATCAGGGTGATTGACAGGCTACCAACGTGGACAAGGGGACTTATTCCTGCATCTGTCCTTTTGAGCAAGTCTGTATTTTGGCCCCAAGTACAGGCCAACCTCCAAGATATTGTGAATTCAGTTCCAGACCACTGCAATAAAGTGAATGTTAGAATAAATTGAGCCCCAGTGTGTTTAGACTATACTGTGGTCTACTACGTGCACAAGAGCATTATGTCTAAAAAAACAACATACATACCTTAATTTAAATATACTTTATTGCTAAAAAATGTTGACCATCATTTGAACCTTCAGCGAGTCATATTCTTTTGCGGTGGAGGGTCTTACTTTGACATTGATGGCTGCTGACTGACCAGGGTGGTGACTGATAGAGATTGAGGTGGCTGTGGCAATTTCTTAAAGTGAAACAGAAATGAAGTTTGCCACATTGATTGACACTTTCTTGCATAAACAATTTCTCTGTGGCATGAAATGGTCTTTGAAAGCATTTTACCCACAGTAGAACTTCTTTCAGAATTGGAATCAATCCTTTCAAACCATGCCACTGCTTTATTAACTAAGCTTCAGTAATAGCTTAACTCTGTTATAATCTTGACAATCTTCACAAAAACATCTTCACCAAGAATAGGTTCTATCTCAAGAAACCACTTTCTTTGCTCTTTCATAATAAGCAACTCCTTATCCATTAAGGTTTTATCATGAAATTTGCAGCAAATCAGTCACATCTTCAGGCTTCACTTCAAAGTCTAGTTCTCTTGCCATTTCTACCACATCTGCAGTTACTTCCTCCTCTGAAGTCTTGAACCCTAAAAAGTCATGAGGGTTGAAATCAACTTTTTCTCAGTGATTCTGGAGCCCCAAAAAATAAAGTCTGACACTGTTTCCCCATCTATTTCCCATGAAGTGATGGGACCAGATGCCATGATCTTCGTTTTCTGAATGTTGAGCTTTAAGCCAACTTTTTTGCTCTCCTCTTTCACTTTCATCAAGAGGCTTTTTAGTTCCTCTTCACTTTCTGCCATAAGGGTGATGTCATCTGCATATCTGAGGTTATTTTGCTTCTTCCCACAGACCTTCGGTGGCACTCTGGTAAAGAATCCATCCTGCAGGAGATGCAGGAGATGTGGGTCTGACCCCTGAGTCAGGGAAGATGCCCTTGAGAAGGAAATGACAACCCACTCCAGTGTTCTTGCCTGAAGAATTCCATGGACAGAAGAGTCTGGCCAGCTACAGTCCATGGAGTCACAAAGAGTCGAACACAACTGAAGCGACTTAGCATGCACACACACATAAATCACAAATGTCCTTAACAGCATCGAGAATAGTGAATCCTTTCCAGAAGGTTTTTAATTGACTTTGCCTAAAACCACCAGATGAATCACTTTCTATGGTAGCTGTAGTCTTATAAAATGTATTTCTTAAATAATAGACTTGAAAGGTGAAATTATTTGATCCATGAGCAGCAGAATGGATGTTGTGTTGGCAGGCATGAAAACAGCATTAATCTCATTGTACATCTCCATCAGAGCTCTTGGCTGACCAGGTGCATTATCAGTGAGCAGTAATATTTTGAAAGGATCTTTTTTTTTCCTGAGCAAAAGTTCTCAACAGATGAGCTGTCATCCAGGCTTTGTTGTTCAATTTATATATCACAGACAGAGTAGATTTAGCATAATTCTTAAAGGCTCTAGGATTTTCCAAACAGTAAATGAACATTGGCTTCAACTTCAAGTCACCAGCTGCATTAGCTTCTGCAAGAGTCAGCCTGTCTCTCTCTCTCTTCTTTCTATCAGAAATGAGAATAGTGAATCCTTTCCAGAAGGTTTTTAATTGACTTTGCCTAAAACCACCAGATGAATCACTTTCTATGGTAGCTGTAGTCTTATAAAATGTATTTCTTAAATAATAGACTTGAAAGGTGAAATTATTTGATCCATGAGCAGCAGAATGGATGTTGTGTTGGCAGGCATGAAAACAGCATTAATCTCATTGTACATCTCCATCAGAGCTCTTGGCTGACCAGGTGCATTATCAGTGAGCAGTAATATTTTGAAAGGATCTTTTTTTTTCCTGAGCAAAAGTTCTCAACAGATGAGCTGTCATCCAGGCTTTGTTGTTCAATTTATATATCACAGACAGAGTAGATTTAGCATAATTCTTAAAGGCTCTAGGATTTTCCAAACAGTAAATGAACATTGGCTTCAACTTCAAGTCACCAGCTGCATTAGCTTCTGCAAGAGTCAGCCTGTCTCTCTCTCTCTTCTTTCTATCAGAAATTGTGAAATTACCATTTTTGATTTAACATTTCTAAATTACTTGAAAGACATGTGTACAAACACACACACACACACACACACTTCCTTCTTAGTTTTCTCATTGCTAACATATGTGTATGTGCTCAGTTGTGTCTGACTCTGTGTGACTCCAAAGACTGAAGCCTACCAGGTTCCTCTGTCCATGAAATTTTCCAGGCAAGAATACTAGAGTGGGTTGCTATTTCCTTCTCCAGGGGATCTTCTCGACCCAGGGATCAAATCTTTACCTCTTGCATCTCCTGCATTGGCAGGAGAATTCTTTACCACTGTGCTACTTGGGAAGCCCCTTGCTGAAATATGCATTCATATATTTATATATTGCCTTCAGTGTATGTCAAAACCATGATACACTGGTTTCTTTAAGTCTAGACAAGGAACATTTGCTAAGAGATTCATAGCATAAAATTTTATAAATATTACTTCAAAATTTTACAAGTATGGCTTTTAATTGTAGTTATTAGGACTTTGAAACTTTGAAGCCAGGCATTGACTTCTCCTCTTCAGCTATGAAAGTCCTTAATGACATCTTCCTGCATAAGGCTGTTTCGTCTACTTTGAAAATTTGGTGTTTCGTGGAGCCGCCTTCATTAATGATCTAAGCTAAATCTTAAAATGTATCTAGAAGAGATAACTTGTGCTCTCTACAGCAGCACTCGCTGCTTCACATTGTACTTTCATGTTACAGAGACAGCTTTTTGCCTTAAACTCATGAAACAATCTCTGTTAGCTTCAAACTTTTCGTCTGCACCTATCTGGCAGACTTGATATGAAAATCAAGAATGAATGAGGGAGAGTGTCTGGGGCATAGTCTGGCATAGATGATGTTCCCACGAAGGCTATTATTATTCCTACCCATCTCCTCCCTATAAGACATTACTGCATTCTAACAAACAATGCAAAATCTTTTAAAAGCCGCCTCCAAGTTCTCTTAAAGGATTTTGTTTCCTACCCTCCAGCACTAAGTTACATTGCCAAGTTATGTCACCTAATGGGCCTGGACCTTGTCACAGCTTTATTTCTGTTTCTTTCCCAAAAGCCCGGGATCTCCCTCACTCCTTATTTATTTTAACAAAGAGCTTGGGTATAATTAATATCCAACCCATAAAATAAAGACCATGCCTGGGTTTCATCCACTGACACCAACATTTTGTCGTAGTCTCATCTACCATCACTTAATGACAAACAACACATATTTTCTTCTATATAGTCAATGTTTTTGAAGTCCTCCACCAACCCCTCCTCCAAAGATGAATGCACCTTCTCACTCACTTGGAAATCATGGAGACTCCCTTCCTTTTTGAAGTGTTCTATAGCACTGACATCCATGAGCTCCACAGAGCAGCTGTCTGAGTTGGGCCAGGAAAAGCTGGAACACATTTAGCAAGGTTTTGTTTTGGTTTTCAAAATGCAGCCTTCAGGGTTCTCTCTGCTTCTTGGACCAAGGAACTAAGCTGTTGAGCCCGGCTGAAAGCAGCAGTTTGTAGGACCAGTTGAAAGTTATTTCACCATGAAGCCAACTTTGGAAGGTCTGGAAAACTCCATATGGACTGCAGCCTTAGTCTCCAGGAAGCACCCAGCTCATTCTCCTCTCTCAGTTTGCCTGCTATATAATTACAGCACGTGTGCTTGAAAGGTAACTGTATAGAAAAGATGCCTTGCTCTGCATTTTCTTTCTTTTTCTGTTAACCTTTATGTGGATAATCCACAGAGACACAACTTAATATTTATTCCATCTGTGTATTCTCTGTCCACTTAGGATGAGAGACAGCTCAGCATGTCCTGTGCCAAGAAGAACTCAAGAAGTCAAATGGCATTGTTACCCTCAAGGGGCCAACGCATGGGAAATGTATCTACCTTCCCCTGGGCTGTGGAGGCCTCCACAGCACTGAGTCCTCTTTCATTCTCCAGCTGTCCTGTCTTGCTCTCCGGAAACTGACCCATCTCCCAGCCCCAAATCCAAAGTCCTTACACAAGTAGATACCAGATTTGCCATTTTGTCAAACCTAGAGACAAGCTTGGATTCTCTCTTGGCTCAACCCATGTGGAAGACACGCTGCTTAGCCTCTAACCTGATCTTAACAGAGATGGGAGCCCATGAATTTCTTTAAAGTAAGAACCTGCTGTCACCTTTCATCACTAATAGAAAAGCAAGGAAATTTCAGTCTTCTTTTGCTGTGGAAGCTGAAGAAGCAAATCCATGCTGTGCAACAGAAATGTTATACAAGCCCCAAATGCTTGCTGTCTTGGTATACTTAAGCACTCAGTCATGTCCGAATCTTTGTGACCCCAAGGACAATAGCACACTAGGCTCCAAATGTAATTTACAATGATCTAGAACCCATGTTAAAAAAAAATTGAAGAGATAAGTAAAATTAATACATTATTAATACATTAATAATACATTTTGGCTAACCAAATAGATCCCCCAAACTATCAATTCAACCTGCAATCAATATAAACAATTATCGATGAAAAAGTGCTCTCTGTCATACTAAGTCTGCAAAACCTGGTGTGCATTAATTACCTAGTGTGCTCAGTTACTCAGTCATGTCTGACTCTTTGTGGCCCCATGACTGTAGCCTGCCAGGTTTCTTTGTCTGTGAAATTTTCCAGGCAAGAATACTGAAGTGGTTGCCACTTCCCACTCTGGGGGATCTTTCCAACCCAGGGATCAAATTTAAGCCTCTTGCATCTCCTGCATTGGCAGGCAGATTCTTTATCACTTGTGCCACCTGGGAAGCCCCATTTTACACTGGGTCACATTTCAGTTTGGGCAATCCATATGTCAAAGGCCCAGTTGCACATGTGACCGATTGCTGCCATACTGAACAATGCAGGTTCCAAATGAAGTGGTTGGGGAAAACAGAACACCTGAGTGAGAAGGTTAGTGAAAACAGTGTCCTATTTTATATCTTTGGGAATTCCCTCCTCTGGAAAAGAATATTTTCAATATATCCTAACCTCCTTGGGATGAGATTGGCCTATATCTGTAGGAAGGAAACTTCCTTCTTCGCCTGTCTCCTCTTTCCCAGAAGTGTTCCTCTCATTCCCTGTGCCCCCAGGTTTTCTTAAAATGCAGATTCTGATTCAACAGATCCAGAGTTTTGCATTTCTGACAAGCTCCCTGGTGACCTGGTTGCTCGTCTTTGGATCCCACTTTGAATAGCAAAGTTCTGAAGGCTGCTGCCCTTCCAAGTCATATATGTGATTAAAGGAAGGTGGCATGTACTGTGGTGGGAAGTACTTGAACTTGGAGTCAGATTGATGGGATCTGGTGCTTTGGACCACCACTTAGCTGTGAGGGTTGGGCAGGCTGCTTACCTTCTCTGAGCCTGTCCCCTCATCTATAAAAACACAGGCAGTGACAAAGTTACCGTGTTGCATGGTGCCGGCACAATAGGAAATAATCAGCCAGGGTCAGAGATTTTAGCTTTAGGATGTGAAAGTACAATCTTATATTGAGAAAAGAAGGGACTTACCTTTCTTTGATTTCACCAGAAATAGGTGCAATGTAAACATCACCTCCTTAAGGAAGACTTCCTTAACCGTCTTATCTGATGTAGATGAATTCCCTGTTTCTCAAATGCCTGTATCTCTCATATCGCCTTTATCACATAATACTGTGACTATGAAGTTAGTTCTCAGTCTCTCCCACTGGAATTGAAGTAATTTGAAGGCAGCAAGGACAGTCTCATTCCAGTGTTTTCAGATTGCTGGAGAACCGATGCTGGTTCAGCTGCATAAAATCTTTGTGGAATTTGTTTAAAATATAGATCCATAGGCTCCATCTCTATAGCTGGTTTCAGTGAGTAGCCTTTGGATCAAGACATCTGTATATTTTCAAAACTTATCAGTTTTCTGCCTGCCAGCCAGGTTTGGGTGTTTCTGGATTCTTCTACTTTGTATCATCAGTTCAGTTTATTTGCTCAGTCATGTCCAACTCTTTGCTACCCCATGGACTGCAGCACACCAGTCCTCCCTGTCCATCACCAACTCCCAGAGTTTACCCAAACTCATGTCCATTGAGTCAGTGATGCCATCCAACCACCTCATTGTCTGTCATCCCCTTCTCCTGCCCTCAATCTTTCCCAGAATCAGTGTCTTTTCCAATGAGTCAGCTCTTTGCATTAGGTGGCCAAAGTATTGGCATTTCAGCTTCAACATCAGTCCTTCCAATGAACACCCAGGACTGATCTCCTTTAGGATGGACTGGTTGGATCTCCTTGCAGTCCAAGGGACTCTCAAGAGTCCCTTGCCA
>SJYT01058192.1:0-55200 GCA_006410635.1 Cephalophus harveyi | reverse complement strand
TGTGTTGTTTTTGCTTTGGCTCCATCCCTTCATTCTTTCTGGAGTTATTTCCCACTGATCTCCAGTAGCATATTGGGCACCTACCGACCTGGGGAGTTCATCTTTCAGTGTCCTATCTTTTTGCCTTTTCATACTGTTCATGGGGTCCTCAAGGCAAGAATGCTGAAGTAGTTTGCATTCCCTTCTCCAGTGGACCACATTCTGTCAGACCTCTCCACCATGACCCATCCGTCTTGGGTGGCCCCACATGGCATGGCTTAGTTTCACTGAGTTAGAAAAGGCTATGTGGTCCGTGTGATCAGATTGGCTAGTTGTCTGTGATTGTGGTTTCAGTCTGTCTGCCCTCTGATGCCCTCTCTCAGCACCTACCGTCTTGGGTTTCTCTTACCTTGGATGTGGGGTATCTCCTCTTGGCCGCCACTCCTGATCTTTGACGTGGGGTAAGTCCTGTCTGTGGCTGCTCTTGACCTTGGATGTGGGGTAAGTCCTGTCTGCGGCTGCTCCTGACCTTGGATGTGGGGTAGCTCCTCTCGGCGCTCCTGTGCCGTGCACCTGCCAGGCCTATGACTTTGTATCATCAGTGCTATCCAATGCCTGGCATAAAAAGGTTGCTCTCAGTAAAATGTTTGCTGGGTAAATGTTATCCTTTATATTGACACAGTGTGTCACAGCTTCCGAAGGGTCATCCCATATGTAATCTTTTAAAAATTTTTGTTTTATCTTTTGGCTGTACTAGGTCTCTGTTGCTGCAGGTTTTTCTCTAGTTTTTTTTTTTTTTTTAAATCTAGGCTTTTCTCTAGTTGCGGTGAGTGGAGACTACTCGCTAGTTGCACTGCGTGGGCTTTTCATTGTGGTGGCTTCTCCTGTTGTGGAGCACAGGGTTCTAGGTCCTCAAGCTTCAGGAGCTGTGGTACATGGGCTTAGTTGCCCCGTGGCATGTGGAATCTTTCCGGATCAGGGACCCCCTGCATTGGCAGGCGGATTCTTAACCGCTGGACCACCATGGAAGCTTCCCACATGTACTCTTATCTTCAGGGCTGGATTGTGTTTTGTGGGCCCGATCCTAATTCAATTTGGAAGACCTTCTTTAAGAAAATAATATAAAATTAGATGTAAACATGAATATTTCTTTAGAATGAGAAAAACTACAACAAATGCAAGTTTTGAAAACTAATACTTTACAAAAATCAATGAATTCTTTAAGCAATTAATTACCTGATATGTCTTTGTGTTAGTTTCCCCCTATTCATTGGGCTGCATAGTCTTTTATTGCCTCTTTATGTAACAACAGTTTTATAATATTATTTATAATATTATCTTTCAATAGAGAAATAGCAACATAATTTAGTCATTCTTCTAACATGGTTGATCAAAAAAAATTTTTTTTTATTATAGATGACTTTAGGATACCTAAAATCTGTGATTTTCCTAAACTGGAATGACTAGAAATACTTTATTATATCTGAAAATGACTGAAAATCTGCTAATTATTCTGTTAAACTCAAACTAAATGTATTCTCTTCTTGGCTTCCCCTGAACTGAGTTCTCAAAATGTCACTCCATTTTCACCCAAGACAAGGGGAAATGTGATAAAAGAAAGCCAGGGTCGAAAGGAGCATTACTCATAACCAACTGTTATTAAAATCTTCTTTTGCAATGAAAACCTCTGACCATCTGAATACGTTATCAGGATTCATTTGGGTGCCTTGCAAGGCATCTTTGCAGGCAAGTGTCCAGATGCCCAAGCTCAGAGAGCTTCCCGGTGGACCTACCTTTGCACGTTGAACACTCACAGTCCCCGTACAGATTAGAGTCCCCTGGTTGTGGCAACAGAAACAACTCTGTGTCAGGAAGAATACATCTATTGACTGTGTGTCGGGTCCTCGTAGGACTGAAGGATGAGCTGAACAATACTTTCTCAGAAAGCAGTGCTGGAATCCAAGAAATAGAAACAGATGGTCTTTTCATACTTCCCCTGTGAGGAAAAATGAGACTCAAATGTTTTTCAGCCTTTGCTTCCTTAGCTCAAAAATGTACTTCCAGGGATGACATGACTGACTGAACAAGCAGGGCTCCCGGGCCAGGCCTCCACCGGGAGAAAGCTACACTGCTTGATGGGCATGTTCTGCAACACTGGGTCCCATGGGAGAAGCCTAGCTACCCAACACTGAATTGGGTGCTGCTGTCAGAACAAGGGGGACTGGAGATCAATAGATGACCTCCACACCTCCTCTTCTGGGCTCCCATCAGGCTTCAGGCAGCATTGATCACTTTATGTTGTAAACATTGAGTGGACATGTGTATTTCCAGTTGATTTTGCATCATGCATCTTCAGTTCCCACTTACAAGTTTCCATGCCACTTAGTATGTATGGAACACATGTTTATTAAATGAATGAGTATTGTCACAAAGTAGTGAAAGTGTATTAATCCTACAAAGTTACTTATGAAGCAATGTGGTCTTAAGAAGGTTAATCAACTTTCCCAGGGCCACATGATCAGAGATCCTGTGAGAGATGGGCCCAGACACCAGATCTGGAGACAAAAGGAATTTACTGTATCTCTTCCCACTGGGGCTTGAACCTGTCCCATTAGTAAAAGTTTAGAAACTGAGGAGTCTCTCTTGAAGGAAAAAACACAAGTTCTGGAAACTTCGTTGGCTACCCACCCCCACTTATGCCTCAACCGCATCCTCAGAGGACCAACCGGAAAGAGTAGTGCTCCACATCGTGCCATACCTTGCGGCAAGACCATGAGCCTGGGAGCCAGCCCTCGCAGGGAAGCATTAAGCTACTCCTGTCCTCTACTAAGAAAAACCTTGTCACCCAAACATCTCATCACAAGTGAGTGTGTGCCATCTGGGGCATTCCTCCCCCAGGTGGTTCTCAGTGAGGCGTCTTGTAATAGGAGGTTTAAGTCATAATGACACTTGCTTTCTGCAGCTAGAGGTTGCCTCAGCTCTTTGAAGCATAGAGCTGCTGGTAGGGAAATTCCTGGGCTAAAAAGATGGTCAGGAGTCCCCACAGCTGGCCCAAGCTAACTCTTTTTCCAGGTGCCACGTGGCAAGATCTGAGTCATGATATTATTCAGTGAGGGGTTCTCAACCTACAGTCTGGGTTTGAATCCCAGGAGGGCTTGTTAAAAATGCAGATTGCCAGGCACCACCAACTCAGCATGTCCAGAGTGAGGGCCTAGTCTTTGCGCGTCTAACAAGCCCCCTGGGGCGGTGTTGGTGTTGCAGATCTGAGGACCACACATTGACAGCTACTGCTTAAGATACTTCAGGAGCTTCCCCTACCCCACCACCCCCACATAATTACTGCAAGGGATTTCATACCCTCTACCTGGCTCAGCTCTCCAGGGCTTCCCCAGTGGCTCAGTCAGTAAAGAATCCACCTGAAATGCAGAAATGCAGGGAGACTGCCTGCAATGCAGGAGACCTGGGTTTGATCCCTGGGTCAGGAAGATCTCCTGGAGAAAGAAATGGCTACCCACTCCAGTGGGAAATCCCATGGACAGAGGAGCCTGGTAGTTTACAGTCTATGGGGTCACAAGAGTCGAACATGACTTAGTGACTAAGCCACCCCCACCACCTGGCTGAGCTCTCCAGGAGAAGATTTCAAGGTGTGTCTCAGAGGACTGGAGCCTCTCAAGTCATCCTACAACTGCTCTCTAGCTCTAAGGCATATGCACACACCAGGGGTTCTCCATCTCAGCCCTATTGATATTTGGGTCCTGTAATTTGTTGTGATGGGCTGACCTGTGCCTTTTTGGATGTTTAGAGGTCTCTGGTTTCTGCTGTCTGGATACCAGTTGCACGTCTGCTCTCCCTCCAACAACCATGACTATCAAAACTGTCTCCAGACATTGCCAAATGCCACTTGGGTGGCAAAATCACCTCTAGTTGAGAATTGCTAATATACACACAACAACATGCTTGAGTGGGGTGGGGAAGAACATTAATGATTTATCCAGCTGGGCTCTATGCAGCCCCCTGAAATAAACTGTACATGTTCACGCTCAGTCGCTCAGCTGTGCCTGACTCTCGGTAATCCCATGGGCTCTAGCCCACCAGGCTCTTATGTCCATGGAATTTCCCAGGCAAGAATACTGGAGTGGGTTGCCGTTTCCTTCTCCAAGGGATCTTCCTGACCCAGGGATTGAACCCACATCTCCTGTGCCTCCTGCATTATCAGGCAGATTCTTTACCACGACACCACCTGGGAAGCCCAAAATAATCTGTAACCTGTAATAAATAGACTCCATGCATCCCTTGACATAAGTCATGATCATGTCTTCCCTCTGGGACACACATTTTAGGACTGTTCCACACATTTAAGTCCTTTGATCCTGACCTGACCAATTGGGAGAGCAGATATTACCACTATCTTCATTTAAAAGATGGAGAGACTGAGTCTCAGAGAGGTTCAGGGTTCCCCCAAGTTTACACAGGTAATAGTAGAGGACCAGAATACCCACCCTCTAATTCCTAGGCCAGTGAGTTGTCCATCCCATGTTACAACCTTTGTTCAGTCTACAAATATTCCATAAACAGTACCAGGTAATAGCATTTTCATAATTTTTGATGGTTGAGAAGCAGAAAGGACACAAAAACATTTGTTTGTACAGATTGTGGGCTTGTGGGCTTTGAAAATCCCAATGTGAGATTAGTTACCTGGGGACAAATTGATAGTTATAGAGGCTTCTTAGAATATGGGATCAGGTAAGCCTAAAGTTCCCTAGGAAATGTGCCTGGTCAACCTGATGAGGGTCTTCTGATGGCTGGTCTGGGTCCTGTGCCTTTCAAGCAGAGCCAGGACACCCTGCCTCAGTGTCCCCAGATCACCCCTACCCTTTCCTATGTGTCAAATCATTTTTTCAGTAGATACCATAAAGTAATATCCATGAAACAAATTCTCACTCTCCATCCCCTCCCTCAGTTTATTCCAGAGAGGACTTGATGCCAAATCCCATATTAAAATATCACTCCACACAGAAAGCCTAGGAGGTATTTATTAGAAATTGATTCAAATATTTCCATATGTAGACACTACTTTGCCACCTCCCACTATAACTATTAATTTTCTCTGGTTTATTTGGATGAGCATTTACGCAAAGACTAAGTCTTGGGGAAGTATTTTCGTGAAGGCAATGGCATCCCACTCCAGTACTCTTGCCTGGAAAATCCCATGGACGGAGGAGCCTGGTAGGCTGCAGTCCATGAGGTCACAAAGAGTCGGACACGACTGAGCGACTTCATTTTCACTTTTTACTTTCATGCATTGGAGAAGGAAATGGCAACCCACTCCAGTGTTCTTGCCTGGAGAATCCCAGGGATGGCGGAGCCTGGTGGGCTGCCATCTATGGGGTCGCACAGAGTTGGACATGATTGAAGCGACTTAGCAGCAGCAGCCTTCCTGCCTAACTTCCACATGACTTGAAAGAAATTTCAAATGAGAATAAATCCAAGAAATCTTAATTAAAGTAGCCTGGAAAATGCACATACAGAAACCACAGCTTTTGTGTTTTTATGGTAATTTTAAAGTTGAATTTTATGCTAATTTTAAAGGGGTAGTGACTGTGCTTGTGTGTATGTGTTTATGTATATATGTGTGTGTATATATGTATTTCCCAGGTGGCGCTAGTGGTAAAGAACCCGCCTGCCAATGCAGGAGACTTGAGAGAAGCAAGTTCTATCCCTGTTGGTAAGATGCCCTGCAGGAGGGCATAGCAACCCACTCCAGTAATCTTGCCTGGAGAATCCTATGGATAGAGGAGTCTAGCGGGCTATAGTCCATGGGGTCTTGAAGAGTCAGACATGGGTGACTTAGCAGGCAGATAGGATATATATGTATATATATGTGGTGTATATGTGTGTATGTGTCAAGGTGTGTGGTGAGACTGTATGTGTGTGTATTGAAGGATTATTATGGGGAAGGAATAAGATTTACTGGTTAGAACACTATAAATGAGACCAAATTTGTCCACAGTTTTCAAAGCCGGTTGCTGTTTATTTCTCCCGCCTCCTTGGCTTATGAAAAACTTTCAATACGAAGCTAAAATACTTGAAGGCTGCTGAGTGAGCCAACAGGGCCAGCCCACACAGAGTGATGGACTTCAGCCCTAGTGAGATCAAAACAGACTTCTCAGTTAGAAAGGATCCCTATCAGCCCCAGAAGAACCCAGTAATGAAAGAGCTTGGGTTCTCCCCCCAGGGTGAGATTGTCTCAATGTTCCAGCATGCTCTTGGAGCCTCTGGTGATGCCAGGCAGATGGAGTTAACAAAATAATCTCCCAGGCACAACACTCACTGCCATGTGGCAATGAATTTGTGTCATACCTGTACTTGCCAGAGTGATTTTACCCCCAAAACAAGAGATGAAGTGACTCGAACGCCTTCCACTCATCTCCATATGGCCCCTCATGTTCATTATTCCCTGTGGTGGGCTTTTCTAGTGACTGCGTATTTTTTTCTGTGAAATTGAAGAGGAAGAAAGGGAGAAATGATGAAATCCTAAATCCTGACTTACCTGAGTCTGGTAGAAGAAAGGAAAATTCTATGGAAAATATATAGAAAGAAAAGACAAAATGAAATGAATACATTTTATAGACTTTGAACACATAATAATAATAAAACAAAAGCTTCTTGAACTAATTTTTAAAATATCTTTTGTTCTGGGTATATTGTATGTTTCTGTTTATATACTTGAGAAAGATCATGTCAATAGAGAGATCTGAAATTATTAATGACATCAATTTCATTGGAATTGTTCAAATAATTGAAGTAAGCGGTTAAAGGCCTGAGTGTTGAGTTACCAGTTTCAACCCTGCCAGCTGTGACACCTAGTCCCAGTCATCTAAACTAGGCATTCATTCATTCACTCATTCATCCATTGTTCATTCAGCACACATCTATTGGTTTCCTGCTCTGTGCTGGGCACGGTGCTAAGTAAGCCCCATTGAGAGTATAGTGATAAATAAGATAGACATGGTCTCTCGTGGAATTGACATTTTTGATGATGTGTAGAGACAATTAAAATATACACAAATCAATAAATGAAAAATAATACCAGCTATTAAATGATACTATTAGTATCTTGTCTTTCAGACCACAGCTGAAATGTTGCCTCCTTAAAGAAACTTTGACTCTTCAACTTAATTGATAGAAATTAAGTTGCATTGATCTACTATATTGATCAATCAACTGTATTGATCTAAATACAAAGGGAAGGTATGACTTACAAGAAAGATTCATCCATGAACATGTTGGGGGAAATCATTTGAAATCAAGAGAATAGAAAGTCACTTAGATTGAAGAGTCCTTGGAGTGTTAAAGAAAGACTCAGAGAGAAATTCAGCTTGGCTGAGCCCATGAGGTGGGAGGAGAGTGCTATGGGTGCTGGTAAGTAAAGGGGAATTTTAAAGGCTTTGGTAAAAAATTAGAGACTTACTATGAGTGTGATGGGAAGCATATACACTATCTATTGTTGTGTAACAAATTACGGGTTGCTGTAATAGAACTGATGCTGCCTCAAAGCCAGTTTTAAGATTTATTCTTGGCAATTAAAAGAAGCTGAGAAAAAAAGAAGCTGAGAACTTTCAAAACCTGTCAGTCCTCCAGGGTCTTTCGTTTTTTTTTTTCAAACAATACTTCTTGATTTTGTCTCTTTCCTCTTGCATTTAAATATAAGCAGGAAGAAGAAACCAGGGGGCTCCTTCAGCACTCGGCCTGGAAATTTCCTTCCCCAGCTCAGCCAGGTCACTGGGCACATATTTTGTTTTCCACAATCCCACAGTTTAATGTTGCTGACCTTTCTACCATTGTGTACCTCTTCCTCCCTTTTCCAATGCCATTTTCTTCCTTCCCTTCACGTTCTCCCTGGTAGCCTCCTCTGGAACCAGTGGGCTTCGTTAAACCTTAGTCAAAACTCCTGAGCTTTCATTAGCACATTTTCCTAAAAGTTCTATCATGTTTCTCCCACTTTCTGATTCCAAAGTTATTCCTGTTGTTAATCCCAGGTTCCTGTGCCTGACCCACAAACAAATTGAAATGTCAATGTTGTCGGAGTTTGGAGCAGAGTTCATGCAAGGGCCATGCAAGGAGAATTTATAAGCCAACTGTGGTGTGTAACCCTTCTCTAATTGGTTCATAGTGAAGTAACAGGGTAGTGTTCCAGAAATCTCAATCAACAGCCTTCTGGTTCCAAGCAGTCTGGGATCCATAGGCTGTGCTCAGCCTGAAATTACCATCCTCCACCTGGAGGGGGGCCTTAGTTCCTGCAGAAAAACAGAGATTTTGCATCAGATTGCTATGCATATACCCAGAAGAGGAACCAGGCCCAGGCCCTCTCCCTGCACCATTGTTTCTGTCTGCATTCCCTCATTCTCCTAATTACTATTTGTCTACCCTTTGGAATTCAGGGAAGGTTTAGAAAAATGAAAACCTTTTTCTTACAAACAAGAAGCAGGGGACACAGAAAGGCCTTTAGAAGGACCCCACAGGGTCTAGCTCCGTTTCCATTGCACATTTGGTTTTTTTTATGGCAACACCTCATGTACCAATATGTACAATGGTTATCAGTTGCCATGTAACAAATTTCCCCCAAATCTAGGGGTGTAAAATAAAAGATGTTTTTTTATTTCATATAGTTCCTGAGAGTCAGGCATCTGGAAGCAATTTTTTTTTTTTAATACATTGCTGGATTTATTTTGTTAGTGTTTTGTTGAGGATTACAGCATCTATGTTCATAGAGGTGTAGGTCCATCATTTTCTTTTTCATGATGTCTTTGTCTAGCTCTGTTAACAGGATTACATTGATCTCATGGAATGAGCTGGGGCCTATTTCCTCCTTTCTAATTTTTTGGATGAGCTTGTGAAGAATCGGCATTAATTCTTCTTTAGATGGTTAGTAGAATTCAGAAGTAAGTCATCTGGGCCTGGGCTTTCCTTTGTGAAAAGTTTTTAAATCACTAAGTCAATCTGTTTACTTGTTCTAATTCTATTTACATTTTTCATTTCTTCTTGAGTCAGTTTTAGAATTTTGTGTTTTTTAGGAATTTCTTTATTTCACATAGAAAAGTTGATTAACCATAGTATTTCCTTATAATCTTTTTTATTTCTGGAAGTTCAATATTAACATCTCCTCTTTCATTCCTGATTTTAGTACGGTAATTTGAAACTTCACTCTGGTTCTTGCTGGTCCAGCTAAAGTTTTGTCAATTTTGTTGATCTTTTCAAAGAACCAACATTTGCTTTTGTTGATTTTTCTATTTCCATATTCTCATTTACTGAGAGAGGATCAGTGACTCCACATTTGCCCTCTAAATATACAACATCACATTGTATATAGCATTAAATGGTTAGGACTCCAACTTTTGTGAGATTCTTCTCCCAGCTTGTGTATGAGCTCAGATCCAAAGAATTTTACATATTCTGCAGAGGTTTTAAAAAAAAGACCGAAAAATTCAGAAGGGAGAAATGGATGCCCAGTTCCTATGCTGACTTTATTTCCTGCTTCTTGAATCTCCCATTTTGCAACACTGAAACATTTCCACTGGGAAATCCTTGTTAACATCAAGGCATATACTCATCATTCCAGATAATAGCTATAAAGTCTCCCCTAATAAAAATGAAGTTCCAGCCAACATTTAAGATGAGCTCAACAAAAGACAAAAGCTTTCCTCAAGATTTGCAGGTGCATATTTCAACAGTCGGATCCAGTACAGAAATCTGTAGTGCCACAAAATAACTGAAATTGTGATTATCCTTGCAAAAATATTAACACAGACACTGATCTTTGCACACCAGGTGTTTTCTAGTTACCTCATCCATTTACAGACTCTTCCTCTCCTCATAATTCTCTGTCCTCTTCCCAACAAAGATCTTTACGTTGATGTGTTATAACCCTAATGCTTTGGGTTTGCCACTCTCTCCTCCTAATCACTGAATTTCTCATCAAAACTCTATTGACAAGAGACTAGCACATTTATTGGGCTTCCCTGGTGGCTCAGCTGGTAAATAATGTGGCACATTTATTGAATGTTTATGCATGCAGGGCAGTAGGCACAATAAAAGGACATCTCAAAGAAAGAAATCAAACACTTCAATAATAAATTTAGTGTGTGAGGGGATTATTGTGCACTGAAGGATCAGTTAAACATGTACTTTCCTCAAAAAGCAGACAGAACAAGAAATGTGTAACATTAGAAGCATGATAAGAACTGTCAAGAGTACACTAACTATGCTGTGATAAATCAGAACTGATTTTTATCATTTCTTCTATAGTGTAAAAGTACAAATTGCTCTTGCGGAGAGAAAGAGAAAACAAGGAAACTGGTTGCACTTTGCTAGGACAATGAGACATCTATCGAGACAGCTAACTGACGTAACTGATGCTGGTGGTCCCAGGACTGTACTTTGAGTTCCCTGGACTCACAGAGGTCCCGCTCTCTGTGAGGCATAACCTCTGTCCTAGAGAAACTTCAAATTTAGTTGGTGAGTCAAAACACATTCAAAGCAAAACAAACTGTAAAGAAAGAAATAGCAATATTTATTCACTCAACAAAATTTATCAGGGGCCTATGAATCTGGCAATTTACCAGCAAAATAAGGGGGCGTTAAAATCGGACCCTTCTTGTCTCAGTTTACCTGAGGGGTCAAGATATAGAAGCCACATTCTCAAGAGAGATGTGAGACCCCCTGACAAGACTTGCATCATGAGGTTGTGGAGAACTGGGATTTTTCCTTAACTGACGCTCAGTCTCCAGCCTTTGTGGCTGAGAAAAGAGTTGGAAGCAGGAGAAAGACTGTCAGAGAGAACGCTGGTGTGTGGTGAGGTCCATCCTCGCTTCCGGGAAAGGAGGTGGGCGGTGCTTCCTCTAAAACAAAAGTCAAAGGGGTCTGCAGTGAGTGAACCTAGGTCGCTGCAGTTGAGGGAAGAAGTGCACTGGCTGCTGGCTAATACCAGGGGAATGGAAAGAACTGGAGAGGAACAGCTGGTTTGCTGGAGGGCCCTTTCTGTGCAACCGCTTTTTTTCTGCTGAAGGGGGTTTTTTCTTTCCTGCCCACTTTTTGCGGCACTTTTCAACCAAGGGTTTCTATGTGATTTAATTGTTGAACTCTTTGATGCCCTGGTGAGGTAATTTGGTATCATTATCCCTAATGTCCAGCTGGACAAACAAAGGAGATTGGCTGCGTTGACCTAGATCACACGGAGGCCAGGTTTGGACAGAGAAATGGGTGATATCCTCCTGCAGCCAGAGTGGGAGCTTGAGGCAGGTCTCCCCAGGGAAGACTCCAATTCCTGGGCCAGGACTTGGAGCATGCCTCCTTCAAGCACAACAGTTTATTGGGTGTTTTGCAATTGTCAGGGTACATGCACTGAGGGCAGCTGTGATGAAATCTGAGGGAGGGAAAATTTTTCTAAAAAATACCCTGTTTCTAATTTGCACCTGATTGGTAGAGAGGAAGAAAAATGTGCTGCTTTAATTGGCAAGGGAAATGTGTACCTGAGACTGGGGTTTTCTGGCTTTATTTTAAATTTTTAGTTAAAAGATATATGTAATGTTTGAATGAGTGCTTGCACATCTTAGCTTGCAAACTTTTGGCAGCAACAAACTGCGCCCCAGAGCTCTCTAGGAAAGCTGCCCTATTTACGCAACAGGAAGCTTCATGACTACAAACAATTCTATTAAAGAAGCACTGAGTTATCACAGGAGTGGAGTCAGGGTAGGTGGACACAGAGATACAGTCCTTTCCTCCAGATTCAAGGTATTAGATCTGATAGAAAGAGTGCCTAAAAAACTATGGATGGAGGTTCATAAGATTGTACAGGAGGCAGTGATCAAGACCATTCCCAAGAAAAAGAAATGCAAAAGGGCAAAATGGTTGTCTGAGGAGGCCTTACAGATAGCGGAGAAAGAGGAGAAGCTAAAGGCAAAGGAGAAAAGGAAAGATACACCCATCTGAATGCAGAGTTCCAAAGAATAGCAAAGAGAGATAAGAAAGCCTTCCTCAGTGATCAATGCAAAGAAATAGAGGAAAACAATAGAATGGGAAAGACTAAAGATCTCTTCAAGAAAATTAGAGATACCAAGAGAGGATTTCATGCAAAGATGGGCACAATAAAGGATAAAAATAGTATGGATGAAACAGAAGCAGAAGATATTAAGAAAAGATGGCAAGAATACACAGAACTACA
Organism: Cephalophus harveyi; assembly: GCA_006410635.1. Lineage (NCBI taxonomy): Eukaryota > Metazoa > Chordata > Mammalia > Artiodactyla > Bovidae > Cephalophus > Cephalophus harveyi. The sequence continues at coordinate 43,001 of SJYT01058192.1, read as the reverse complement.
CAGAAAAGATCTCCATGATCCAGATAATCACGATGGTGTGATCACTCACCTAGAGCCAGACATCCTGGAATGTGAAGTCAAGTGGGCCTTATGAAACATCACTATGAACAAAGGTAGTGGAGGTGATGGAATTCCAGCTGATGGAATTCCAGCTGATGGAATTCCAGCTATTTCAAATCCTAAAAGATGATGCTGTGAAAGTGCCACACTCAATATGCCAGCAAATTTGGAAAATTCAGCAGTGGCCACAGGACTGGAAAAGGTCAGTTTTCATTCCAATCCCCCCAAAAAAGCAATGCCAAAGAATGTTCAAACTACTGCACAATTGTACTCATCTCACATGCTAGCAAAGTAATGCTCAAAATTCTCCAAGCCAGGCTTCAACAGTACATGAACTGTGAACTTCCAGATGTTCAAGCTGGATTTAGAAAAGGCAGAGGAACCAGAGATCAAATTGCCAACATCTGCTGGATCACCAAAAAAGCAAGAGTTCTGGAAAAACATCTACCTTCTGCTTTATTGACTACGCCAAATTCTTTGACTGTGTGGATCACAACAAACGAAAATTCTTCAAGAGGTGGGAATATCAGATCACCTGACCTGCCTTCTGAGAAATCTGTATGCAGGTCAAGAAGCAACAGTTAGAACCGGACATGGAACAACAGACTGGTTCCAAATCTGGAAAGGAGTATGTCGAGGCTGTATATTGTCGCCTTGCTTATTTAACTTCGATGCAGAGTACATCATGTGAAATGCTGGGCTGAATGAAGTACAAGCTGGAATCAAGATTGCCAGAAGAAGCATCAATAACCTCAGATATTCAGATGACAGCGCCCTTATGGAAGAAAGTGAAGAGGAACTAATGAGCTTCTTGATGAAAGTGAAAGAGGAGAGTTAAAAAGCTGGCTTAAAGCTCAACATTAAGAAAACGAAGATCATGGCATCTGGTCCCATCACTTCATGGGAAATAGATGGGGAAACAGTGGAAACAGTGTCAGACTTTATTTTATTGGGCTCCAAAATCACTGCAGATGGTGACTGCAACCATGAATTAAAATATGCTTATTCCTTGGAAGAAAAGCTATGACCAACCTAAACAGCATATGAAAAAGCAGAGATATTACTTTGCCAACAAAGGTCCATCTAGTCAAAGCTATGGTTTTTCCAGTAGTCATGTATGGATGTGAGAGATGGACTCTAAAGAAAGCTGAGCACTGAAGAATTGATGCTTTTGAACTGTGATGTTGGAGAAGACTCTTGAGAGTCCCTTAGGCTGCAAGGAAATCCAACCAGTCCATCCTAAAGGAGATCAGTCCTGATTATTCATTGGAAAGACTGATGCAGAAGCTGAAACTCCAATACTTTGGCCACCAGATGCAAAGAACTGACTCATTTGAAAAGACCCTGATGCTGGGAGGATTGAAGGCAGGAGGAGAAGGGGACGACAGAGGATGAGATGGTTGGATGGCATCACTAACTCGATGGATATGAGCTTGAGTAAGCTCTGGGAGTTGGTGATGGATAGGGAAGCCTGGCATGCTGCAGTTCATAGGATTGCAAAGAGTTGGACACGACTGAGCAACTGCACTGAACTGCCTCCAGAAGCTTATATTATTGATAAAGTTCCATTTTAATTAAGAGCAGATTTGAGATGGCCGGATGGTATCACCAACTCGATACACATGAGTTTGGGTGAACTCTGGGAGTTGGTGATGGACAGGGAGGCCTGGCATGCTGTGATTCATGGGGTCGCAAAGAGTCAGACATGACTGAGTGACTGGACTGAACTGAACTGAACTGAGATTCTAAAATTAGTGAATAAAAACTTCCCTGGTGGTTCAGTGGTTAAAACTACACTTCTAATGCAGGGAGCCTGGGTCTGATCCCAGGTCAGAGGACTATCAACAGATCCTGCATACTGCAACTAAAGGCTTGGACAGCCTTCCCTGCACCCACACCCTGGCATAAAAGAAAAAAAAATCAGTTAGTAAATAAAAAAATCTCACTTAATCTTGAGCACCTTCCCTGGCAGTCCAGTAGTTAAGAGTTTTTCTTCCAGTGCAGGGGTTGCAGGCTCAGTCCTTGGTCAGGGAGCTAAAATCCCACATGCCTCATGGCAAAAAAAAAAAAAAACATAAAAAACAGAATAAATATTGTAACAAATTCAATAGAGATGTCCACATTAGAACAAAATCACCTTCAAAAAATTCTTTAACTTGTCCATGAAATGTTGCATATGTGAGTTGTATACACAAATCTGTACAGTAATTCATATGTCCTTTGCATTTTAAGAACTTTAAGAATCATAAGGTGATCATGAACAAAAGATCATGTCGTTTTTCTGAACATTCAAACTTGCCTACCTGTAAGACAGCTGTGACTAGGGCATAGACTGTAGTATCATACAGTGGATTAGCTTAGATTCTCCGCATAACAAGCAACCTTAAAACTCAGTGGATTAAAATAGCAACCATTCGTTCTCATGGAGCTGCTGCTCAGTTGAGTGTCAGGGCATTTGCCTGGCCTGGGCTGGGACAGCTCAGCTTTACTCCAAGATTTCTTTATCCTTCCCCTGAGACTAGTGAGCTATATGAAACTAGTGGTCATGTTCTTTTTCATGGCGGTGGCAGAGGCTCCAAGTCACAAGATCAGAGAGTCAGAGGAATAGGGAGGATAGGAGCAGAAAGAGCCTTTAGTTATAATAAATAAACTTACCTCTGGTGTGCAACTGTCCCAAAGGCAAGGAGCTCATCTCACTCAGCACTGGGTCCCTGCCCTTGCCTCACCTTGCTCTTGGTAGGTGCTTATAGTTGCTGACTGATGAATGTTAATTACATTGGATCTTCAAGGACACAGTTTACACTGATCCTGAAGGCCAGGTGGAATAACATACTGGTGCCATCTGTCCAAGTCAGGATAGAAGCACAGGCTTGATTAGCAAGCAGCTTTGATCTCAAAGGAACTTGTGATTCTTATGACATTTTCTGAAAAAAACTTAAGCTTGTGAGCTTCCTAAGGCCAGATCCATCTCTTAATTATCATATCTTTCCAGAGACCAGTGCCAGGAGAGCTAGATCTTTACTTCTATACTCAGCCAAAACCCTGTGAGTTTAGTGACACATTTTTATGAAGAATGGAGCCATCAGGGAGCATGAGCATTCAGGTTAATCCTACATGGGGACAGGGGAGTTTTCAACAAGCTTTCAGAGAAAAGGTGAAGGCTTCCTCTTCTTTTCTGGTTGAAAGGCAAGTGCTTTGTTTTCCACAAAAACACCTGTGGCTTTGATCTTGGATTTCTTCTATAGATAGAAAATGAGCACTGCCTTTAACAAGGGAACGCCGGAGGACTAGTCCATGCTGTGTGTAAAGTCTCATACGTCTCCTGAGAATATGCCGGAGCTCTGTCCTTCAAGCCTGCAGTCCGAGCAGACATCAGACAGCATCTAATATAAGGACTGAGAGGAGGTGGTTTCTTTGCTCTAGCCACGGGCTATTGGGAGACGCAGTCTGGCTTTCAGAGGACCTCGTTTCCTTGTCTAGTAAGTGGATGTAGATAGCCATGTGCTTAACACTATGGACAAAACAGGGAGATTGGTTCCCAGGGAGAAACTTGACATTGACCTTTAGAGAGGATAGGACTTAAAGTTTGGGAATCATTCCCCAAGTCACACTACTTCAGAGAAGCTAAGAGTTGAACAAACCCTTGAAGACCATAGAATTGAGACGGAATTTAAACAAGAAGAAAGAGAGGGTAATGCCTGTGGGAGATGAAATAGTTGGAATAAAGAGACTCAAATGGAGAGGTGATGAAAATGAGTAGGTGAAGGAGGGGCAAGAACTTAGCAAGTCCGAATTCTTTAAAGTTTTTTTTTTTTTTAAGTCTTTATCAAATTTGTTACAATATTGCTTTTATTTTATATTTTGGTTTTTTGGCCACCAGGTGTGTGGGATCTTAGCTTCCTGACGAGGGAGCAAACTCACACCCCTTACATCAGAAGGCGAAGTCTTAACCACTGGACTGCCAGGGAAGTCCCTAAAGGCTGCTGAGAAGGGGGAACACAGACTGTTCACCCAAACTGTGTCTATTTTGGTCATTGTCATTTTCCCAATTTCTGCCACATTACAGTGTATGAATGAAGATAGATAATAGATAAATAGATGATATCTATATATAGATATAGATATGCTGCTGCTGCTGCTGCTGAGTTCAGTCATGTCCAACTTTGTGGCCCCATGCACTGTGACCCGCCAGGCTCCTCTGTCCATGGAATTCTCCAGGCAAGAGTACTGGAGTGGGTTGCCATGCCCTCCTCCAGGGGATCTTCCCAACCTAGGGATGGAACCCAGGTCTCCTGCTTTGCAGACAGATTCTTTACCATCTGAGCCACCAAGGAAGCCCCACCTGTATNTTCAGTCATGTCCAACTTTGTGGCCCCATGCACTGTGACCCGCCAGGCTCCTCTGTCCATGGAATTCTCCAGGCAAGACTACTGGAGTGGGTTGCCATGCCCTCCTCCAGGGGATCTTCCCAACCTAGGGATGGAACCCAGGTCTCCTGCTTTGCAGACAGATTCTTTACCATCTGAGCCACCAAGGAAGCCCCACCTGTATATACATGTATATAGTTCAATTTTTAATTATATAAGTAGTACATGAATTTATTTTTATGAAAATGTCAAACAACAACGAACTATTAAAAAAGAAGCCCTTCTTCACTAACCCATTAATTCCACTTTCTCCCCAGAATTAATTGTGGCTATGAATTTGCTATGTGACCTTTCAGATATCTTTGCTATATTTCTTTATGGCAACACTTATGTTTTATTAATTTTTATAATGGGTTACACTATATTTATGGTCAGCAATGTTCCTTTTTTATGTAATATGGCTTAAACCTTTCAATTTTAACATATATGTAAAGCTGCTTCTTTTTAGTTCCTGCATACTATTCCACTATATGGAAGCATAATAATTCACCGTAACTTACTGATTATCTGCTATCAACACAACGTCACCACTAGTCCTTTCTGGAGACCACATTTCCCAGAATCCTCTTGCTGAATATTTCCCTCTTGGGATTTGCTTATAAGAGATGTTCGTGCTGGTTTGAAAGCCAGTCTAGAAGGAGAGGCTGTTAAACCTAGAGGCAGCTGAGACAGGGGAGGACGTTGTGACTTCATAGTGGCTTAAGGGGAATGAGCCTTTGAAACCAGCCACTTCTCTGCTACAGACAAAGGCACTGGCCAAAGCTTCCTGGGGGTTCTTGAGATTTGCAGAGGCTTCCAGTTGAGCTCCTGGGAGCCACTTGCTTTAGGGATGCAGGCTGGGGTGATCAGGATGGCTCCCCTAGCCTTTCCAACAAGTCTGGAATCCTCTTGTTCCTTGTATTGAAGCTCTCCTTGCCTGCAAGACAGGAGGTGTCTTTATTCTCCTGACTTCTAAAAATTACCTTTTTTCCCCCTCTGTGTCTATATTCATTTAATGCTATGTTATGGACCCCATCTCCAGTCATTAAACATTCCTTGAAAATTTACTTTAAATAAATAAATAAATGTATTAGTTTAAATATCATAACTCATATATATTTAAATAATTTTAACTATTCCTCTATTGTTTAGCATTTAGGCTATTTCCACATATAAGATATATGTTGTGGCAAACATCTCAGTATGTATATTTCACTCGCTATTTTGAGCCTATGGAGACTGGCAGAGTTGTAATTTGAATACTGGAATTAGAAAAGACACTGAACAGTGAAGGGAATTACAGAAATGATGAACTCAGGTTTAGTAATATCGAGTTTAAGCTACTGGAAAAAAAGTCCAGATTTGATGACCTAGCTGCTGTTGGATGTAAGGGACCAGCTTTTAGGACCCAGATCAGGGTTGACAATCAGAGTCTAGAGAATTGAGTCCAATGTCAATCAGTAAAGTGTCTGCTGTAAAGATTACAGAAAAATAACAGCGCTAGAACTGACAAGGGACAAGACAGAGGGTGGAGGGTGCAGATTTAGAGTAAAATCTGTTACCAGCTTAAGTTAAAATGTACTTACTGAAGTGAAGCAGTGCTTTTTAAGTACTGCTGTGGTCTCTCGCCTACCATTCCAATTCAGAATACTTAAACTCCATCCATTGATGACTGCTGCTGCTGCTGCTAAGTCGCTGCAGTTGTGTCTGACTCTGTGCGAACCCAGACAGCAGCCCACCAGGCTCACAGAAACCTAATCCTCTCTCAAGGAGGGGCAGCAAATAATTGGGAGTGATAATTCAGCCTACCAAATTATGAATCAAATGTCACGGCTGTGATGCATAAGGCCACATTCTTTGACAGCTGCGGTTTTGCTGTCTGTGCCCCTTCTTACCTTCTGAAGTGCATAAAAGGAGATGTTACATCCACCCGCATCCTATGTCCTTGATTTATCTCTCCTTGTTTTAAGAAACTACAGCAGTATTCTACATGTTTTCTTTCTCCTTCTTTCTTTCCTTCTCCTAAGATTGTATGGGAAGTGTTCTGATATTTCTTAAGCTCCAGTAAGACAGAAAAATTGGGGGGTGGGATGGGGTAAGATCATATCATTGCTCTCAGCTCTTCACTCTTCCTTCCTATGGAAGTCTTGCACTTCCTGTCCATTGTCATAGACTTCCAGTGACTTCTCTGAGAAGAGAAGTATACAGCCCTATCCCTCGACGTATCTTGCCTTGGTTGATAGAATGGAAATGGATACCATGTTTAAGGAGAAGTCCTTTGCCACAAGAAATGTATGCTGTTAATAAGGGCTGTTCCTTGAGCCTGTATCCTAAATGGAGCAGAGACCATCAGGGTCATAGTGAACAGAAGCAAATCTTTGTTGTTGCAAACCACAGAAAGCTGGGGGTCTGCTGTTATCACAGCAAAGACGATCAATGTGCTTTTGGTTTAACCACCTTTGGTCATCACACCAGTACCTCTACAGCCCCAAATTGGGAGATACAAAACTCTATTTACTGTCCCTCCTTCCTGTGACCAGCAGCAGGATTTTTCATGGGAAATTTTGTTCCATGAAGCACGGGGTTTAATTTCTTTTCCTAATGTCCGTGTTTTCCTTCTATGAAAAGAGGTTCCTACGAGAATAACAGGAGAAGGCAATGGCACCCCACTCCAGTACTCTTGCCTGGAAAATCCCATGGACGGAGGAGCCTGGTAGGCTGCAGTCCATGGGGTCGCTGAGTCGGACACGACTAAACGACTTGACTTTCACTTTCACTTTCATGCATTGGAGAAGGACATGGCAACCCACTCCAGTGTTCTTCCCTGGAGAATCCCAGGGACGGGGGAGCCTGGTGGGCTGCCGTCTATGGGGTCGCACAGAGTCGGACACGACTGAAGTGACTTAGCAGCAGCAGCAGCAGCATGAGAATAACACCAGCTGTAGCATTGTTTTCTCTCTTTTCTGTATGTCATAAACTTATACTCAATCCTTGTTATCAGACTTGATTCTCCATTGATGCTTTAAAATCTTAAAAAAAAAAAAAAATTTCCTGCTTCCTTCTTGGCTGTCTCCTTCCACGCTCCCCAGAAGCACTGAATATTCTCCATGAGCTGGAGCAGAGGAGGGCAGGTGAAGGGGGAGCATCGTGACCAGCAGACATGGCCCTACCTTCATAGAGCTTACATTCTAGTGGAGAAGACAGACAAGAAACAATAAACAAGTGAAAATGTAACAGAATACCGGGAAGGGGTAACTATGTAGAACAAGAAATTGAGTTCATTTCTTATCAGTTTATTCTCCTCGAGGAGAGCGAGGATGGCAGGGAGTTTTCCTGAGATGAGGTGATCTGGGGGCAATTACAGGTATAACTGGCCTGCACACAGAGCCGTCTGGGTCCTCACGTGTAGACCCTACGTCTTCTGCTCCACCATGAGCCGACACTAGCCAGTGCTCCACAGCATTTACTCTGTCAGCTTCTGCAGCTCCAGCCCCGCCTGAGAATATGCCCCTAGATTCTACTCCCTTCTCTGAAAACCTGAATAGGGCTCTTCTTAACCGTGGACCATGGTCCTGGCGACTGATCTCAGGTTTTGTTCATCAGGTTATTTTAAAATATTTCTCTGTGTGCCTCAGATTTAGAAAGGAATTCAAGAGGGCACTGGGGAAACAAAAAATAGGTGAGAGAAAATACTTTTATGGATTGAAAAGAGAGCACCCAAAGCAGCCTGGGCTATGGACCTTCATGACCTCACCCCTAGAGTTGGGGTTTATTGGTAACAGGGAAGCAGTCTGATAAGAAGTGAACTTTTATCTATAATATTTAATTTATTTTTAAAAAGACTGGAAAGAAATATGACCAAAGAAAAATGACTAATTTTGTATAGTAAAAAGGTAGGTGTTTGTTATGCTCTCTTCTGCGTTTTAAAACTTACTTAGAAAGGAGGAAATTTTCTTAAGGAAAAAGAAGGTGAGGTCTGCCATTCAAAACCTTTGATCCTGGGGACTTCCCCTGTAGTCTAGTGGTAAAGAATCTACCTTGCAATTCAGGGACAACAAGTTTGATCCCTAGTAGGGGAACTAAGATCCCATAATCCATGGAGCAACTAAGCCCAAGGGACACAACTACTGAAGCTGGTGCACTCCAGGGCCTCCATGCCACAACTACGGAGCTCACATGTCACATCAAAAGTAAAATCCCTGCATGATACAACGAAGAACCCACATGCCGCAACTAAGACCGCTGCTGCTGCCTAGTCGCGTCAGCCATGTTCGACTCTGTGCAACCACACAAATGGCAGCCCACCAGACTCCCCCGTCCCTGGGATTCTCCAGGCAAGAACCCTGGAGTGGGTTGCCATTTCCTTCTCCAATGCATGAAAGTGAAAAGTGAAAGGGAAGTCGCTCGGTCGTGTCCGACTCTTCGCGACCCCATGGACTGCAGCCTTCCAGGCTCCTCTGTCCATGGGATTTTCCATGCAAGAGTACTGGAGTGGGTTGCCATTGCCTTCTCCGGCAACTAAGAGTGGATGTAGCCAAATCAATCAATAAGTAAAAGGGAAACAATAACCACAGCAAAAAAATCTTTGGCCTTGCCCTTGCATTATTCTCCCCTGGCTGTGTGTCCTTGAGCAAAGAGCTGACATTTTCTAAGCCTCATTTTCTGTACCTGTAAAATAGTGATCAGGCCTGCAGTTTGGGATGTGATGAATGTTAAATGAGAAAATGGATGCAGTGTTCAGCATTGATCAGTCCTTAACATATTGTGGCCGTATGGGCACTTCATGATTTCCCAAATTGTATCTGTGGGACATTAATATCATAAGAGGTCCCCAGGTAAAGTCTTTTAAGGTCAAAAAAGTTTAGGAATCTCTACACATTACATTCTTTTCTTGGGGACTCAGAGTGACGTTAGGATATTGACAGCACTGAAAATTTCTACTGGAAAGAAATTTGTTTTGTCTCTCTCTCTCTCTTTTTTTTTTTAATTTAGATGGGTGTTCTCCAGATGTCAAACATTAAACACTGGCCTACACTATGCTTGCCTGAAAAGGGTAAGGGAGTTTACGCTTGGAGTTCCTGAACTTGGTGAGAAAAGACTATGTTTCTGCTCCTTGAAGAGTTTGGTGCACAGGGTGGGGTGCTGATGGTGAGAGTGGGGACCACTAACTGTGGAGGGGGCAGTCACTCAAAGCTGTACCTGGTGCAGAAGCCACCCAGAAAAGCACTGAAGGCTACCAGTGGGTACCCATTAGCTGGTTGAAAAGCTAAACCTATTATCTTTATAGTTGAGAAATTATGGAAAATTTTGAAGATCCCACAAAATAAACAAAAAACAGACTTTAATGACTTCCTATTTCTAGCTACTGATAACTACCCAATAGGCAAGAGTCAGCTTCCAGTCAAAGCACCTGCTTTGGCCTTCTTTTGCAGAGAAGAGATTTAATAACAGCCCCACCACTAACCCTACTGGCAGATCTCACTCAGAGTGAAAATGACAAATACGGATGGGTGTCACGATCGGAGCTCGGTTTTATAATCTGTTGGAGCACTTAAGAGTTTTACCGTGAAGGGTAAACTCCTCCTTGCTCTGGGTTACACATCTGAGGAGGAGAGATGGGCTGAAAGGAGCCTGCATCGTTACTGGCAGTGGGTCTTGAGGCTGATGGCTGGGTGTGACCTCAGAGGATGCAGACAGACCTTCAAAATAGATGACAACATGTCTCCAAAGAGGAGGAACAGCCAAGGAGAAAAGCGACACGCCCAGAAGCCAGGCAGGAGCAGAGCAACGCAGACAAGGGTGTCTCCTTTCCAGAGAGGGGGCTCCTCTGTCCCTGTGTTTCTTTCCCATGCGTTAGTCTTTTCTGGGCCACGCTAGTGGTAAAGAACCTGCCTACCAGTGCAGGAGACACGAGAGCTGTGGGTTCTATCTCAGGGTCGGGAAGATCCCCTGAAGGAGGGCACGGCAACCTACTCTAGTGTTCTTGCCTGGAGAATCCCATGGACAAAGGAGCCTGGTGGGCTATGGTCCATGGGGTCGCAAAGAGTCAGACACGACTGAAGCGACTTCGCGCATGCACACACATACAGTCTTTTCTAAACACGTAAGGGTTGAGAGTGAGGAAGGGGACAGGGGAGAAGTAAAGTCAGGTCATTATCCCCTCCAAGGCTTGATCTGATTTATAAACCAGAGATACGTAACTGTATCTCCCTTGTGCGGCTGTCATGTGGATTAGAGGAGGTTCAGTGAGATTAAATCTGGAATCTTAGCATGGTACCTGGCTTCTAGGAGGAGTTTTGCTGTTGCATGTAATTTAGATTGCGATAAAAGAGAATTTGACTCGCTGGTCCCATGTCAAATGCTGGCCACATTTACCTGGCTTTTCCCAGGAGGAACCTGTGTCCCAGCAGGCGCTTGGCTGAAGCCCGCTCGTTGTAATTGAATCTAAGGTCTGGTCGTGCTGTGTCGAGATTAATTGATATGCAGAGACTCTGAAACAAGCTTTGGGAATCAAACATCTGGTCTGGAAGGCGGCCTGGTAGGCCAACCCCCTGTAGACTTGGGTAGGAGAGGAAAACAGGAAGTTTTATTCATCTTGCTTTCTTGGTTTTTCAAGTTATGGTCTCCAGCTGTTTACACCAACTTTGTTTTTCCTAAAGAAAAGAGAAAGAGAGAGAGAGAGTGAGAGCCACTAAAAAGCACCGTAAGTCCCAGACTTTCTATGAAGTAGCCCTTTGTGGAAAATCAGAGTTAATTCTTTTCCTTGGCTAGCTCAACTTTTATTTTTCTCTACTCCTCCCAAAGCAAATATCATTTCCCTGGCTTCTTTTCAGGCCTAAATAAATTGTGGAGAGGAGAGAAAAGAGGTTTATGGAGAAGGTAAGGAGAAAGCAGAAAGAAAAGAGAGAAAAAAAAGAAAGAGAAAGAGTTCATGGCCCTGAAATTGTAGATGTTTCCAGAACTGTAGGTTGTGCTGCAGGAATGGAGGTTGAATATGCATTCAGGGGACACTGCCCATGTGGGCCATCACCTTCAGAGCTGAAAAGAACAAGGGCAAAGAAGCCCTCAAAGCATAAGCTAAAGACGCGTATTTCTGGAAAATAAATGGTATTTAAGTTTGCTGCCCTGAAGTTTGCCAAACAAAAGGCTATAACATTTAATGTGGGTTTCCTATGCCTGTTGTTCGTGGATCTTCACCTTCTGGAATAGGGGAGAAGGCAGTGGTCTTTGGTCCTAGACTTCAGGGGCTCAAACCCCAGCTGGGCTACTTACTTGCAAGCCAGGTGACCTTGGACTAACCACTTACCTCTCTGGATCCCAGTACCTTCATTTGTATAATGGGGATAATGCCAAGGATGATGGTGGTGGTAATGATGATGAAAGTAAGAGTTTATATATAGCCTGGGCTGCTGTGAGGATTAAATGAGTTAATACATAGAAAGCACCTAGCCTCAGGGTCAATGCTCTATGAATGTTAATTATTGTTGTCCTAGCCCACTCTCATTTGGATATTTAATCCTACACCACAAAGTCACATGCATTGGTCCTTAGTAGCATTTACTATTCACAGGCATTTACTATTCACACATGTGTTCACTTCACACAGTATTTCACGTCACACCAACGCTGGGAGGCAGGTGTACCGTCATTCTCTCCCAAGTGATAGGTGAGGAGACGGAAAGGGGTCCCAGAGAAGGCAAGGACGCGCCCTGCCCCTTCCCACACTCCTTGCTCCAGGCATCTTTTCCATTTGGTTGTTTCTGAGTTGCATCCTTTATAATAAATAAGTGACAGTAAAGCCCTTTCCTTTGAGTTCTGCGAGGCATTCTAACAAATTATCAAACCAAAGGAGGGGGTTGTGAGACCCGCCCCCTCCCATTTATAGCTAGTCAGTCCAATTGCAATTGATGTCTAAAGTGGGAGGAGTCTCATGGGACTGGGCTCCTGATCCGTGAGGTCTACACTGCTCCTGGTGGTTACGATTATAACTGAACTGTGGCACACCTAGGTGGTATCCAGAGAGGTAGAGAATTGGCTGACGTAAGAAAAGCCCACACCTCTGGCACCAGAAGTGTGGAGAATGGGAGGAATAGGTTTTTCTTCTACATATTGTTGTTATTGTTTAGTTACTAAGTAGTGTCCAACTCTTTGTGACCCCATGAATTGTAGGCCACCAGCTTCCTCTGCCCATGGAATTCTCCAGGCAAGAATGCTGGAGTGGGTTGCCATTTCCTTCTCTAAGGGATCTTCCTGACCCAGGGATCAAACCTGCATTTCTTGTATCTCCTGTGTCTCCTGCTTTGGCAGGCTGATTCTTTACCACTGTGTCGTGTGGGAAGCCCATAGTGAGTAACACCAGATAAACATACACATGACTGATGAAAATATGAAAAAGTTTTGTACAGGTTAGGATGGCTCATTTAATTTGGCCAGTTTTCTACAAACAGGTCTTCTTAGGGATGACACCAGAGTTTGAAACACTTCATTCTTTGAGGGATGGTATGGGGAGGGAGGTGGGAGGGGAGTTCAGGATTGGGAACACATGTACACCTGTGGCAGATTCATGTTGGTGTATGGCAAAACCAATACAATATTGTAAAGTAAAAAATAATAATAATAAAATAAAATCTGAAAAAAAATTATTTTGAATGTATTTGGAGTTTTTAAAGCTTTTTATTGGAGTATAATTGATTTAAAATGTTGTGTGATTTTCAGGTATACAGCAACGAGAATCAGTTATACATATATCCACTCTTTGAACAATACACTTCATTCTTTGAGGGATGGTATGGGGAGGGAGGTGGGAGGGGAGTTCAGGATTGGGAACACATGTACACCTGTGGCGGATTCATGTTGATGTATGGCAAAACCAATACAATATTGTAAAAAATAATAATAATAAAATAAAATCTGAAAAAAATTATTTTGAATGTATTTGGAGTTTTTAAAGCTTTTTATTGGAGTATAATTGATTTAAAATGTGTGATTTTCAGGTATACAGCAACGAGAATCAGTTATACATATATCCACTCTTTGAACAGCTTATTCTTGAAAGGGTGGCATCCAGGGTTTGAAAGAGCAGAAGTTTATTTTCCAGGGAGATGTTTACTTTTCCTTTTCCTTCCCCATAGGACCTGACTCAGTATTATTCTTTCATCCCTCTCTCCATGTATATAACCTTTCAGTAAAGGGTCAAACTCTGGCCTCATTCCCCCTGAAATCAATGAAGGAAAAAATCAGGGAGTAACTTGGACCTGAAGAAGTCCAAGGAGACCCTATAGTGAAGAAATGTGCCATTTGCGTTTATTTATTTTATATCCGGTTTTGAATTCTTTGAGATCCTCAAGGCCTTTGGTTTGGCAGACTTTGGGGGCACATCAAGAGAAAGTTTACATGGTCCAGCATTTGGTTGGTTGCCCCTCCTCGTCCCTGTTTTGCTCCTCTTCCTGAGACGTGCTTTGAGTTATAGACAAAGACAAGCGGACATGAGGGAATTGGACATTAAGGATGGAGACCAGGAATTAGATGAAACTTAAAATGGATAAAAGATTTAAAAGATGAGTTATTAGTCTTGATGGCAGCTCATTCAAACAGAAAGTATTTCACATATAAAACTGCCTCATAGTAAGAGAGATACTTCCTGAAGAAGTCCAAGGAGACCCTATAGTGAAGAAATGTGCCATTTGCGTTTATTTATTTTATATCCGGTTTTGAATTCTTTGAGATCCTCAAGGCCTTTGGTTTGGCAGACTTTGGGGGCACATCAAGAGAAAGTTTACATGGTCCAGCATTTGGTTGGTTGCCCCTCCTCGTCCCTGTTTTGCTCCTCTTCCTGAGACGTGCTTTGAGTTATAGACAAAGACAAGCAGACATGAGGGAATTGGACATTAAGGATGGAGACCAGGAATTAGATGAAACTTAAAATGGATAAAAGATTTAAAAGATGGCAGCTCATTCAAACAGAAAGTATTTCACATATAAAACTGCCTCATAGTAAGAGAGATACAGTAACAGAAGATCAAATTAAGTAAAGCATAGTTGCTTCTTAAATGTTAAAAAGAAAATAAAAGGATGGTAGAGAGAGAGCAGGGAGAGAGAGATTAGGAGTGTTTGTTATATGAAAGACAATATATATATAGCATAAATCATGGAACCAGAGGATTTTTGGTGGCTGTTGGTTTTCCCTCCTCCGCAACCATTCTGAACATTGCCATTATGTTAGTCTTCCAAAGAGATTTCTTCCATCTTAAAGAGCCAGAAAATATTTTCTCCAACCATCTCATTTTTGGGTTTAAACCGAAACTCAAAAAGGTGATTTGGCCAAGGCACTCAACTATTTCATGACCTGAAGCCCAGATTATCTCATTTCCAAGTGAAACAATATACTTCCTGAAGACAGACATTGCGAGGCAGTGTAGGAGAGTTGAGGAGAGCTGGAGAGGAGCTAGGAACCTGAAGACCCGAGTTATCACCCTGGTGCTGTCATTCCTCAGCTGCATTTAAAGTTGAAAAGCCTTAGCCTGGTGATTGGTTCCCACCACTATCTGATCTCAACTTCCTTTCTGGTCCACCTCCAAATAAATGTTCAATTCAAGCATCACACATCAACTTATTCTAGATTGTTCTCCTTGTCCTCCTCCATGCTTTTGCTCATTCAGTTCTTCCAGCTTTTACTCTTCTCCATCCTTCAAAGCCTCCCATCCCTTGAGACCCAGTTCAAGTGCTCCATGCCCAGTAAGTCCCCACACCCATGTACCCGCCCCCCACCCCAGCCCACCAAAGCACCAAAATCTCTAATTTTCACCGCATTTGCATGGAAGACGTGGGCAGAGACTGCATCCACTTCTTACCTGACCTACATTAGCGTTGTGGCCTTCAAGATGGTTTAGAAAGCTTACTGTTGCAGAATGTTTGCAGAAGTGTCCATCATTCTCTGTCCACTAGAAGGATAATCAGGATTATCCTGAAAAGGACCACAGGGTTCCTTCTGGTTTGTTTGCCAGTGGACTCACTGGGACAGTGCTGGTTTTACTCAAGCAGTGCCCAAACTAAACTTTCTGTGGAGTTAGGAGTTCTCTCTCCCCAGGCAAGCTGTCCACACATACCTCCACTACACGATCAGTACAGTTGCTCAGTCATGTCTGACTCTTTGCAACCCCATGAACTGCAGCATGCCAGGCCTCCCTGTCCATCACCACCTCCCAGAGCTTACTCAAACTCATGTCCATCAAGTCAGTGATGCCATCCAACCATCTAATCATCTGTCACCCCCTTCTCCTCCTGCATCAAGGGGATCTTTCCCAGCATAAGGGTCTTTTCAAAAGAGTCAGTTCTTTGCATCAGGTGGCCAAAGTATTGGAGTTTCAGCTTTAGCATCAGTCCTTCCAATGAATATTCAGGGCCGATCTCCTTTAGGATGGACTGGTTGGACCTCCTTGCAACGTAAGTGACTCTCAAGAGTCTTCTCCAACACCACAGTTCAAAAGCATCAATTCTTCGGCACTCAGCTTTCTTTATAGTCCAACTCTCACATCCATACATGACTACTGGAAAAACCATAGCTTTGACTAGACGGACCTTTGTTGGCAAAGTAATGTCTCTGCTTTTTAATATGCTGTCTAGATTGTTCATAACTTTCCTTCCAAGGAGTATGCGTCTTTTACTTTCATGGCTGCAGTCACCATCAGCAGTGATTTTGGAGCGCCCAAAAATAAAGTCTGTCACTGTTTCTACTGTTTCCCCATCTATTTGCCATGAAATGGTGGGACCAGATGCCATGATCTTAGTTTTCTGAATGTTGAGCTTTAAGCCAACTTTTTCACTCTCCTCTTTCACTTTTGTTAAGAGGTTCTTGAGTTCTTTTTCGCTTTCTGCCATAAGAATGGTGTCATCTGCATATCTGAGATTATTGATAATTCTCCTAGCAGTCTTGATTCCAGCTTGTGCTTCATCCAGCCTGGCATTTCACATGATGTACCTCTGCATATAAGTTAAATAAGCAGGGTGACAATATACAGCCTTGACGTACTCCTTTCCCGATTTGGAACCAGTCTGTTGTTCCATGTGCAGTTCTAACTGTTGCTTCTTGACCTGCATACAGATTTCCCAGGAGGCAGGTCAGGTGGTCTGGTATTCCCATCTCTTTCAGAATTTTCCACAGTTTGTTGGGACCCACACAGTCAAAGGCTCTGGCATAGTCAATAAAACAGAAATAGATGTTTTCTTGGAACTCTCTTGCTTTTTCTATGATCCAGAAAATGTTGGCAATTTGATCTCTGGTTCCTCTGCCTTTATCAAATCCAGCTTGAACATTTGGAAGTTCATGGTTCATGTACTGTTGAAGCTTGGCTTGGAGAATTTTGGTCAGTTCTAACTGTTGCTTCTTGACCTGCATACAGATTTCCCAGGAGGCAGGTCAGGTGGTCTGGTATTCCCATCTCTTTCAGAATTTTCCACAGTTTGTTGGGACCCACACAGTCAAAGGCTCTGGCATAGTCAATAAAACAGAAATAGATGTTTTCTTGGAACTCTCTTGCTTTTTCTATGATCCAGAAAATGTTGGCAATTTGATCTCTGGTTCCTCTGCCTTTATCAAATCCAGCTTGAACATTTGGAAGTTCATGGTTCATGTACTGTTGAAGCTTGGCTTGGAGAATTTTGGGCATTACTTTACTAGCGTGTGAGATGAGTGCAATTGTGTGGTAGTTTGGGCATTCTTTGGCATTGCCTTTCTTTGGGATTGGAATGAAAACTGACCTTTTCCAGTCCTGTGGCCACTGTGGCATTTTCCTAATTTGCTGGCATATTGAGTGCAGCACTTTCACAGCATCATCTTTTAGGATTTGAAATAATCAACTGGAATTTCATCATCTCCACTAGCTTTGTTTGTAGTGATGCTTCGTAAGGCCCACTTGACTTCACATTCCAGGATGTCTGGCTCTAGGTGAGTGATCACACCATCATGGTTATCTGGGTCATGAAGATCATTTTTGTATAGTTCTTCTGTGTATTCCTGGCACCTCTTCTTAATATCTTCTGCTTCTATTGGGTCCATACAATTTCTGTCCTTTACTGTGTCCATCTTTGCATGAAATGTTCCCTTGGTGTGTCTAATTTTCTTGTAGAGATATCTAACCTTTCCCATTCTGTTGTTTTTTATTTTATTATTCTATTCTATTGCTCTGTTTCTTTGCATCTTTCCACTACACCATCGGCCCCCAAGAAATCCAGAGCCTGAGTGCCTTGCATGCCCCAACCTTTCCTAAACATCTGTCATCCAGCTCAGATAGACAATATCCATTCCCAGTCCAGCCGAAAAGGCTCATCCTTAAGATCAGCTCAAAAAAGGGAGAACCAGAAGAGGGCAGAGCATGTCTCCTGGGGTGCAGCCCTATGTATTCAGTAAGCTGGCCTGGCACTTCTCTGCATGATCCAGATGGATCAGGGAGCTACTTGTGACTTATCTTCCTAATCTTTGGCTTCCAATCTGAAAAACCACGTTCTGTAACTCCCACTCTTCTCCCTCTAGCTGGAGTGCCTCTTCTCCCTCTAGCCAGAGTAACTCAACATAAATGGGTTCCCATTGGACTTTGTAATCTCTGTAATTTCTGCTGTGTCTGCTCTGAGTTAAGCTTCCAGTTAGTTCTCCAGGCACAAATTAAGACAATGGACATTCTATTGTGAAACTTAGAATGCGATGCTCAGAACTTTGGAACTTGTCATATCAATAGTAGCTCCTTTGAACTGAGCATGTATTGTGTGCCTGCTTCAAAGTTTATTTTATTTAATTCTCATAACAATCCAGTGAGGTTTGTACTATTATTATCTTCATTGTATTATATAATGATAAAACTGAGATGGTATATTCAAGAAAAATATATATGCTCAAGATCCCTCTGCTGCTGCTGCTGCTGCTAAGTCGCTTCAGTCCCTCAGTAAGTGGCAAAGACCAAAATCTGAATCTATTTGACTTTTAATCCTATTTAATATATATTTATATTTTGATATATTGAACAATAACAAACATGATACATGTGTGTGTGTGTATATATATATATAAAACAATTGTGTTCACTTGCTAAGCCTTTGTGACCACAGGAACTGCAGTATGTCAGGCTTCCCTATCCTTCCCTATCTCCAGGAATTTGCTCAAATTCATGTCCATTGAGTCAGTGATACTATCTAACCATCTCATCCTCTGTCGTCCCCTTCTCCTCCTTCCTTCTATCTTCCCAAGTATCAAGGTCTTTTCCAATGAGTCAGCTCTTTGCATCAGGGAGCCAAAGTATTGGAGCTTCAGCTCCAGCATCAGTCCTTCCAATGAATATTCAGGATTGATTTCCTTTAGGACTGACTGATTTGATCTCCTTGATATCCAAGGGACTCTCTTTCTTGGCATAGACATAATAAAAATAAACAGTGTTTATCAAAATCACTGCAGATGGTGATTACAGCCATGGAATTAAAATATGCTTACTCCTTGAAAGAAAAGCTATGACCAACCTAAACAGCATATGAAAAAGCAGAGACATTACTTTGCCAACAAAGGTCCATCTAGTCAAGGCTATGGTTTTTCCAGTGGTCATGTATGGATGTGAGAGTTGGACTATAAAGAAAGCTGAGTGCCGAAGAATTGATGCTTTTGAACTGTGGCGTTGGAGAAGACTCTTGAGAATCCCTTGGACTGCAAGGAGATCCAATCAGTCTATCCTAAAGGAGATCAGTCCTGAGTGTATTGAAAGGACTGATGCTGAAGCTGAAACTGCAATACTTTGGCCAAATGATGTGAAGAGCTGACTCATTTGAAAAGACCCTGATGCTGGGAAAGATTGAAGGAGGGGGGAGAAGGGGACAACAGAGGATGAGATGGGTGGATGGCATCACCAACTTGATGGACATGAGTTTGGGTAAACTCTGAGAGTTGGTGATGGACAGGGAGGCCTGGCATGCTGTGGTCCATGGGGTTGCAAAGAGTCGGACACGACTGAGAGACTGAACTGAACTGATGTATATCCGTTAACAATGTAGTTTACCACGTGTATGCTTGAAGATTAAAAAGGTCATCAAAATAGAGCTGTATCTTTCTTACAGCCCATCTTTCTCACTTTCTTGGTTCTTGCCGGTTGTCACCTCATGTGCCCTTACACGGCAGCACAGTGGGAATGAGTGGACAGATAAAGGCTGCTCTTAGACGGCCATGACCAGGGAGCAGAGAAATCATGATTGTACTGAAGAATGTCCTCACTCTGGAATTATGCTTTCTGGGTCAGTAGGCCTCTTTAACTGTCTGTATGTGTATATCAGTAATTGTATATTAATGATGTTTATGCCAAGGTGGTTTGAAAAAATCCAATTAAATGAGAAGATACTACTGGTCAAAGCTGGACAAGCCTGCTGTTTATTCCAGGGTCATCTTGTGCTAAACTGCCCATAGATTCAAACTTGTTTCCACAGATAACAGCAAGTCCATTTCTAGCTTTTATCCATAAGATGCTGTATCTAGTAGCCAGATGTGAGTGTGGGTTCCAATAAGCAAAGAAGCACAACTTCCAGCTCTATAAGATCTACTTTTTATTGATCCATAGGTTTGAGCTGCCATTCTTAGGGTAATTTTTTTCCTTATTTCCAAATCATTCTTCAATAATAATTTTTCCCCCCAAGAAATAGTATGCTGCTGAAGTGTGTTCTTTACCTTCAAAAGTCTGCAGAAAGCTGTGGGAAGGTGCTAGCTGGTCTCGGGTGGGCTGGCCTTGCAACCCTGTCCTGAGAGTGAAGTGTCCTATTTTCCAGGGCGTGTGTCCGCTTACTCACAAGCTAGAGTGTGGTTAGTCATGAGCTACCCTTGGATGATTTTGTTCGTTTGACTCTAAAGCTCAGTTTTTAAAATGTAATCAACTTTTCGCCTCATCCAGAGCTAATAACTTAACATTTAACTAAACACACAATGTGTATCCATCAGCAATCTAGAATGTGCCAGGTTTATGGTTTAAAAATGACATGAAAAAAAAAAAAAAAAGAAAGAAAAAAAAAGGGAAAAAAAAGAAGAAGAAAAAAAAATGACATGAAAATGTGAAGATGGCATAAAAGATTATACACAGCATAATCTACACTGGGCTGACTTTTAAAATCAGCACAAAGGGGAAATCACACAGAGCTGTGTTCTCCCTGGATCCTTCTTAAATAGACCATAAAGTACAGCATGGAAATGCGACACTCCAAATTTTTAACAGCAGGTTTAGCACTGGCACTCATTAATGGAATGGACACCCTGGTTGTAAATCCCTCATGGCTGCAATCACACACGTGCATGCAGGTGCATCTCTGCATGGCACAGGGCACCCCTGCCCACGAGTGGTTCTCAGCTGGGAAAGAGCATTGTCACCCACTCCAGGGACATTAGGCAATGTCATCACTGGGGGTGAGGCTGCTTCTGGCATCCAGTGGTCAGAAGCCATAGATACTGCTAAAAAGCCCTACTATGCAGCACCCCACTCCAGTCCTCTTGCCTGGACGGGGGAGCCTGGGAGGCTGCAGTCCATGGGGTCGCGAACAGTTGGACACGACTGAGCGACTTCACTTTCACTTTTACTTTCATGCATTGGAGAAGGAAATGGCAACCCACTCCTGTTCTTGCCTGGAGAATCCCCGGGACGGGGGAGCCTGGTGGGCTACCGTCTATGGGGTCACACAGAGTCGGACACGACTGAATTGACTTAGCAGCAGCAGCAGCAGCATGCACAGGAGACCTCTTCCACTTCCCCCACCTGCCTCACCCAACAAGAAATACCAGCTCCAAAATGGCAATCACACTGCTGTTGAATGAACCCTCCTGGTGTACATGATTTTGTGTGCAGTGCTGTGTTTGCATAAATGTACCATATGTATAACTGAAAACGATCTCTTTACACAAGCTGCACCAGCAATGAGCCTAACCTCAGCATTTCCTGCTCCGCTCTCTGAGATGTTTGCTCATGGAGTGAGTGACTGGTGGGTGGAGCGCTTTGCACTCCCAGGTTTTCCCATGGGTGTGTATGCGTGTGCTTCCTCTTAAAGATTCTTTCTTCAGCTCTGGAGTGAAAATTTCTTTAATCATAAGGACTTAACTATGGACCTCTTTACTGAATCGACACTCTAAAATGGTTTATACTAGTACTGTCCTCTCAAAGTCATATATCATAATTATGGAAAACTTGGATTATGTAGAAAAACAGAAAAAAAAAAAAAAATACTGCCCATAATGCCACCCACCAGCCAGAGAATATGACATTAAAATCTTAATGCTGTTCCCTTCTGTATTCTTTTGTTTTGTTTCCAGTTTTTTTGAGATATAATTGACAAATAACTGTATAAGCCAGTGGCTCAGACAGTAAAGAATCTGTCTGCAATGCAGGATATCTGGGTTCAATCCCTGGGTCCAGAAGATCCTCTGGAGAAGCTAATGGCTACCCACTCCAGTTTTCTTGCCTGGAGAATCCCGTGGACAGAGAAATTTGGCAGGCTACAGTTCATGGGATCGCAAAGAATTGGATACAACTGAGCTGAGTGATTAACATTTTCCGTTCTTTTCAGACCTAAGTATAAAAAGTGATAAATTAATATACATATATATTGCAAGATAATTATTACAACAAACAGTTAATATATCTATCATGACACATTGTTACTTTTTTGTGTGGTGGGAACTTTTAAGTTCTACTCTCTTAGCATCTTTCAAGTATAGAATACAGTATCATCAACTACAGTCATTATGTCTTGTACCCTTTTGTATTTAATGGATGTTTGAGATTCAACTATAGTTTTATTCTGTCCCTTAACTTTATGAACAATTTGTGGCTATATAATTAAATCATGTGGATTGCAACATATTTTACTTATCAATTTTCTTTCTGTGAAAAAATTTAGATTCTTTACATGTTTTTGCTGATGTAGGTTGTACTGCAGTGAATATTTTTGTACATGACCCTTTTCCTACGTTTTTTGGTTTACAGTAGGTTTCCAGAGATGTATTTATAGGAACAATGATTATGCACCTATTTAAAACTATTGTGGAGAAAGTGCTTTTGTAAAGTTGTACCCACTTTATATTCCCAAAAGTAGTGGAAAAGAGCAAGCATCTCATCTTTATCTCCAATGTTGTTTTAAAGCTCTGCATTTGGATAGGTGAAAACTGGTAGTTTATTGTTGCTTAGGGCTAACCCTTGTGGCTCCGTGGTAAAGAATCTGCTTGCAGTGCAGGAGACCCGGGTTCAATCCCTGGATCCGGAAGATCCCCTGGAGATGGAAATGGCAACCCACTCCAGTGTTCTTGCCTCGGAAATCCCTTGGAAGAGAGCCTGGCTGGCTACAGTCTGTGTGGTCACAAAAAGAACTGGACATGACTTAGAGACTAAACAACAACAGTTATTGCTTAATTTGCATTTTTCTGATCATCCATGAGACTGATGTTTTAAAATATACTTGTTAGCTTTTAATGTGTGTGTGTGTTCTCATGATGGCTTTCTTCCTATCTTTTTAAGATTGGATTCCATAGGCTCTTTATCTGATGTCAGTTCCCCATGATTCTGAAAACACTCTAAACATTTCTATAAATTTGAAAGGAATTAATTCACCAGACCTTTAGAAATAAGCTTACTCATCTTTAAGTCTGACCTTAGGAAAAGATGGCAGCTGACTCTTTGTCTGCCTATGGCTTGGGAGTTCTCAGACTTGTCCTTGAAGATGAAACTCCTGAAGACGATTTGATCCTTATGGAATAATCTTAAATATTGATGTATTCATCTTAAAATATCAAAATAACTTTGTGCTTAAGCAACTGCCATATTTCCTTAGACTCTAGTACTGAAGTTTTAAGTAAAATTTGGGCAAAATCTTTAACATGAGACAGTGCATCCTCTTAATTAACTGTATCATTAACCGGGCAAAACCTCTACTATGCACTTGTTTTGTTTTTTAAAAAATTTATTTATTTATTTTAATTAGAGGCTAATTACTTTACAATATTGTAGTAGTTTTTGCTATACATTGACATGAATCAGCCATGGGTGTACATGTGTTCCCCATCCTGAACCCCCCTCCCACCTCCCTTCCCATCCCATCCCTCAGGGTCATCTCAGTTATGCACTTGTTTTTAATGGGAAAACACTGAGCTAAATCCCAAGCACCCAACAAAAGCCTAATTTCAGATGTAGTGACCCAGACATCAAATTCTCCACCTTGCTCTAGAATGGAAAGTTCCTGATGCAGGGATTTTTCTCTGTTTTAATTACTACTGGCTTTCAATGCTCAGAAAAAGTGGGGCACATAATAGTTGCTCAGTAATTATTTATTGGGTTCATAAGTTCTGCTTCCTTTAGGAGCCAGTGCAGTCTCTCAGAAAAAGCAGTGTCTTTGGGGTTACACAGACCTTTGTAGAAGTCAGGTGCCTACTCACAGCCTTCATCAACTCTGATGGACATCAGAAATGGCAGCTGAGTACCTAGGGCACCACTCTTGCTTCCAGAGATTTCTGAGAAAAGTCTCTGAAGCTGCAGCTCTTTCAGAAAAGAAGAAAATGATTGCATATAAAACTTTTATATATTAGCTTCTTCCCAACTTGTGTACAGTCCTTTGTAAATTTTCAAACTATTTGTAATGGACAGTTTTTTTTTTGTTTGTTTTGAACTTTTTATCATCACAGACCAATACTTTTGTAAAATACAGTTAAAATGGATTACTAGGAAGATTAAATTTTAAAGATTAAAATTTTTAATTTTTTAATTATTAGAGTCAACAGATAAAAAGTTACAGTTCAATAAATGTAGTAAAAATGTAGTCAGAACAAACTTAATATAGGGGAAAAGAAAAACATCACTAAAACTGCGAATGTTTTTCATTGAGAGAATAGGTAATAGGCGATTAAAACAGAATTGTAATTACACCTGTAAATTTCTATTTTCAACTATAATAATAAAGAATTCATGGAGGAAATAACCTCCATTCAGACATTTATATGCATATTTAGAACAAGCTCCATGTATATCAATTTTTAAAGTTTTAGTGTGACCAAATAAGCTTGTTTCTTGTTGAATGATTTACATCATCTAGGTAGGATTGATGTGAATGATCCTCACAGAGGATAGTGTATATCTAAATAGTTTGTATATTTTGTTTTCATAATAGTCATAGTAGAGAAACTAATTTCACAGAGGCATGTGGATAGGAATGGAAGAAGAGAGATTAAAGCAATTTCAGCGAGCTCAATATATTTATTTTCAAGTTATATCCAAAGTTAAGCAAATACGACCATAATTTCAAAACTTTCATCAGTAACCAGTCCACATACACACAGACACACACACACATCTTGGCTCTGCTTAAGACTGTTTCCCACTCGAGCCTAGCAGAGCAAGAGCTCAGAGCCATAAATGAATTTGAGTTATGGAACGTGTACAAAGTTATATTTCTTTTACACTGAAGTTTCCAAAATGAGATTCACATCCATTAAATATTTCATATAACAAAAAATGACTCAATGGTATCTCGAGAAACTTAAAACATCTGCCAAAGACAACTGTTTTGTTCAATGAAATCAGTAAATACAAACTTTCAGAAATAAAGCCTCTTCGAAGACAATCAGCTTTGGTAAAATGTCTTCCTTTAAGTGAAACTCCTTTGTATTTAACGTATGTTTCAGAGAAAGCTGTATTTTATAAGGTATTAGGTTGGGCCCCCCACCAAATGGAACACAATGAAATGTAGAAAGTGCCACAGCCAAAGTGACTCTCACCAGTTAGTCTGAGCACCTTCCTTAGGCCCCCAAAAAGCCCAAATGAAGCCCAAGCGCCAAGCATTGGTAAAAAGAGGAAAACAACATCCTGTTTTTCCATCATCTCTTTTGGTTACAATGGAACTCACTTAGCCAACAATAAAAAGTAAGTTGAATGAACTCACTCTTTTTAATAGTTCACTTTGCTATTTTGATCTTTTCCCAGACAACAGCTAAGGCAATCATACCAATAATGGATTTTATTCTGTTCACTGATATTTTCTTGAAGGAGTGCCAAGTTTAATAAAGTGAAGAAACATTTCTTCCAATTGCCATAAAGTTTTGTGTCTGTAAGTAATAAAATAGAGGAGAAAATACCTCTAATATTTAGTCTAATGTTGCTGTTTTTCCCCCAAGGTGGTTGATTAACACACACACAAAGTTAGCAATAAAACTCAGTGTTGTGTCTGCCAAAAAGACAGAAATTGTTGCTGAATCTGCTGTAAGAAGTAATTAACGTAAGGCAAATAATGACACTGAGGGATGAGGAGGAGGGAATAGAAACCACTGAAATATTCTTGGTGTACTTAAAGGAGTTTGCATGTTTCAGTGAATTACACTAGAGAACATCTACCCTCAGTATCTGTTTACTTATCCACTAGGAACCTATGCTGGAGAAGGTGACGGCACCCCACTCCAGTACTCTTGCCTGGAAAAGGTGACGGCACCCCACTCCAGTACTCTTGCCTGGAAAATCCCATGGACGGAGGAGCCTGGTAGGCTGCAATCCATGGAGTCACGAAGAGTCGGACACGACTGAGCGACTTCACTTTCACTTCTCACTTCCATGCATTGGAGAAGGAAATGGCAACCCACTCCAGTGTTCTTGCCTGGAGAATCCCAGGGACGGGGGAGCCTGGTGGGCTGTGGTCTATGGGGTCGTACAGAGTCGGACACGACTGAAGCGACTTAGCAGCAGCAGCAGCAGGAACCTGTGTAAATCCCNCATGCATTGGAGAAGGAAATGGCAACCCACTCCAGTGTTCTTGCCTGGAGAATCCCAGGGACGGGGGAGCCTGGTGGGCTGTGGTCTATGGGGTCGTACAGAGTCGGACACGACTGAAGCGACTTAGCAGCAGCAGCAGCAGGAACCTGTGTAAATCCCTCGGCTGACCCTCTTCCTTGTCTGCCGAGGTAAACACGCCAAGAAATGGATTGAGTTTGGCTGACAATGAAGCATGCTCTGCTCCATCAGGCATTTTTTTTTCTTCATCATGAGGGAGCACTCAATAGGTATTCCAAAGGCACACGTGCAAAATGCAATTCCCTCTGCTTAGTCGCCATGTCTCTTCCTGCCTCAGGACAATTTCAGAGGGCTGCATCTTTCCCCTGGTGGGACCTGAATGATATATTAACTCTGGAGAGACGCTTACACTCAATCTAATTGGGTGGCCGACATTTGGACTTAATTTTGAAAAAAAAATTTTTTTCCGTTGTCCTTATAAACCAAACAGGATAAAAACAAGTGCGGTTTATTTGAATGTGTCTGGGCTTTAATTTTCATCCATTTGTACCTTGCAGCTTAAACTTTCAAACAATTGAACCAGAGGACTATTACTATTGGAAAATCACTTTCTTAAACCATGTGTATGTGTGATTCCAATGAAGAAACATAAGGAATCATAAGATTGTAAGCATCTTGAGGGTATGGTCTTGTTTTACTAAAGCCTGTATCTCTTATGTCTCTAATTTAGTAACTGCTACGTAGTAGGCACTCACAAAATGTTTAATTCAGTAACTTCAATTCATTCTTTTAATCAACAAATATTCCCTACTTTCCTAGCACTATCAATCAATCAATAAATGAATAAAGAAGTAAATGAGCAAGTGGACGAAAAAACCACCAGCTTCAAGACATTACTACATCTCTCCAACATTATGTGCTCTTGTTTTTCATGTCCTCAGAAAAATAACAATTTTTAAAAACCTGTGCTGTCCACAGACCTCATACTTGGGAGATTAAAAACAGCAGTAAATGTCACTAGTATCAAGGAAAGAAATTTTAAATACAGCACATATACTTTTATGGTAATGAACGATTCACTTGATTACCTTCTGGATTTCTGCACACTGCGGATATATCAATCCACATTAAGCCTTTACTCTAGATGAAGGAATGTTCTAAATTTACATGTATTTTCTAATGTAGTTCTCACAGCAACCTATGCGGTAGATACTGTTATCCTCCCTTTGAGCTGGGGAAGTGAGATGTTAGTAAGTAAAGGAGGCCTTGCAGTCTGACTCCACACTTTAATCACACCACACTCCCTCCCTCCCTTCTATGGGGATGGAGTGCAATGGGCTGATCCATGCACAGTGAAGAGTTTGGCCTGCTGCACAGGGCTCTCTGCTTGGATCAAACTTTCTTCTTTGCCTACAAAAATCATAGCTTCAATAAGAAAACAGAAGGTTTGTTTGAGTTATACTGACCAGCAGCAACCATTCTGAATCAATATTAGCATAAATATTCCATTTGTGCAACATGGCGTGTGCCTCTGTATGTATGTGTGTCTTTGTGAAGAATAGTTACCAAAATATGAACATTATCTCAGAGGCATGGGATTTCAGATGAGCCTGACCTCTTCTCTTAAAATTTCCTGTGTTGTTTGCATTTTTACAGTGAGCAACATGCAGTTCTATAATGAGAAAAAAGATATTAAATTATCTCTGTTGTGAAATAAGAGTGGTGGCTCTGGAGTCAGTTTGGGTTTGGGTCACCGTGTATCTGGGCTTAGGCAAGTTTCTTACCCTCCCTGCCTTGGGCTTGCTTATCTGCAACAGGGCCGATGAAAGCACCTGCTATGGCAGTGGAGGGGAGGGGGCAGCAGAGAAGCCTCCGGGCAGAGTCCTGACCACAGAGTCAGCCTGCCTCTCACAGGCCTGCGGAAGAAGTCATAGGAAGAGGAACCCTGCATTCCTGGAGCTCACAGCTGATGGCTCCTGAGGAAACAAATGAAATTCGCATCTCTGCGGCCTGCCATTGACTCTCATTCCAAGGCAAGCCAGGCCACCATCAACTCAGGCAGCTAGATTTGTTTCAACTCCAGTTTCCATTGTCAAAACCTCATTTCTGTTTTATATCAGGAATTCAAAACAGCTCCAGGCAGCAGCTCCAAATGGCTCCACTCTTGGCCTTTCTTCTTTGTGTGAACAACATTCCAGAAGGTTTAATCTATTGGCCTCCTTTAATCTGGCTGAAGAGGAGGCATTTCACATAAAACAAGTACAGGAGTTCTTTAATGCTGACAACACAAGTTTGCTCTTTGTAAAAAGCCGTGATTGAGAGTAAAATCCATTTGTGAAAGGAGCATGTGATAGAAACACAGGGAAGACTGGTTTCACTGCTGTGAAAGCAAAGGAGAAAAGGAAAGATACACCCATCTGAATGCAGAGTTCCAAAGAATAGCAAGGAGAGACAAGAAAGCCTTCTTCAGCGATCAATGAAAAGAAATAGAGGAAAACAACAGAATGGGAAAGACTAGAGATCTCTTCAAGAAAATTAGAGACACCAAGGGAACATATCATGCAAAGGTGGGCTCAATAAAGGACAGAAATGGTATGGACCCAACAGAAGCAGAAGATATTAAGAAGAGGTGGTAAGAATACACAGACGAACTCTACAAAAAAGATCTTCACAACCCAGATAATCATGATGGTGTGATCACTAATCTAGAGCCAGACATCCTGGAATGTGAAGTCAAGTGGGCCTTAGAAAGCATCACTACGAACAAAGCTAGTGGAGGTGATGGAATTCCAGTTGAGCTGTTTCAAATCCTGAAAGATGATGCTGTGAAAGTGCTGCACTCAATATGCCAGCAAATTTGGAAAACTCAGCAGTGGCCACAGGACTGGAAAAGGTCATTTTCATTCCAATTCCAAAGAAAGGCAATGCCAAAGAATGCTCAAACTACCGCACAATTGCACTCATCTCACATGCTAGTAAAGTAATGCTCAAAATTCTCCAAGCCAGGCTTCAGCAATACGTGAACTGTGAACTTCCTGATGTTCAAGCTGGTTTTAGAAAAGGCAGAGGAACCAGAGATCAAATTGGCAACATCTGCTGGATCATCGAAAAAACAAGAGAGTTCCAGGAAAACATCTATTTCTGCTATATTGACTATGCCAAAGCCTTTGATTATGTGGATCACAATAAACTGTGGAAAATTCTGAGAGAGATGGGAATACCAGACCACCTGACCTGCCTCTTGAGAAACCTATATGCAGATCAGGAAGCAACAGTTAGAACTGGACATGGAACAGCAGACTGGTTCCAAATAGGAAAAGGAGTACGTCAAGGCTATATATTGTCACCCTGCTTATTTAACTGCTATGCAGAGGTACATCATGTGAAATGCCAGGCTGGATGAAGCACAAGCTGGAATCAAGATTGCTGGGAGAGATATCCATAACCTAAGATATGCAGATGACACCACCCTTATGGCAGAAAGTGAAGAAGCATTAAAGAGCCTCTTGATGAAAGTGAAAGAGGAGAGTGAAAAAGTTGGCTTAAAGCTCAACACTCAGAAAACTAAGATCATGGCATCTGGTCCCATCACTTCATGGCAAATAGATGGGGAAACAGTGGAAACACTGGCTGACTTTATTTTTGGGGGCTCCAAAATCACTGCAGATGGTGACTGCAGCCATGAAATTAAAAGACACTTACTCCTTGGAAGGAAAGTTATGATCAACTTAGACAGCATATTCAAAAGCAGAGACATTACTTTGCCAACAAAGTTCTGTCTAGTCAAGGCTATGGTTTTTCCAGTGGTCATGTATGGATGTGAGAGCTGGACTATAAAGAAAGCTGAGCGCCAAAGAATTGATGTTTTTGAACTGTGGTATTAGACAAGACTCTTGAGAGTCCCTTTGACTGCAAAGAGATCCAACCAGTGCATCCTAAAGGAGACCAGTCCTGAGTGTTCATTGGAAGGACTGATGTTGAAGCTGAAACTCCAATACTTTGGCCACCTGATGGGAAGAGCTGACTCATTTGAAAAGACCCTGGTGCTGGGAAAGATTGAGGACAGGAAAAGATGGGGATGACAGAGGATGAGATGGTTGGATGGCATCACTGGCTCAATGGACATGAGTTTGAGTAAACTCCGGGAGTTGGTGATGGACAGGGAGGCTTGGCGTGCTGTGGTTCATGGGGTTGCAAAGAGTTGGACACGACTGAGTGACTGAACTGAGCTGAACTATAGGGTGGAGGACACCTCTGGTGAAGGTCACGGAAGATCAGAAAAGAAAAATGCAGGAGCCATGAGTCTGAGCAATAATAAACACACCTTGTCTATCATGTTCCCTGTCTATGGAGGATACTTGGAGGAATTTCCAGACATCTATGGCCAGGTCCAATGAGAACCTGCATCCTTTGGTTTCCAGAACAGAGCATGTGAAGACGCTCTTCTAATCAGGCTCACCCAAGTGAGACATATACTTTGGGGGACCAAGTCTATTGATGAGGGTGGTACAGGGGGTGTCTGGCTTCCACAGGTGCCAGAAGTTTTCAGTGTCAAGTTCTTGGTGGGGCAGTGGCTAGAGTGGTTTTTCAAGTGTCCGGGAAGTGGGGGGCAGGCAACCGTTTCAGTTTCCCTATTAGGTCATTCTGAGCTTGATTTTGTCCATGACTTCCAGAAGTTTAGCCTCAAATCATCCAGTGTCTTCTTACAAACTCTTCTTACCTAGTTGGCAGCAAACTTCTTTGCATCAAACTAAGAACCCTGAGAGATACAAGTGCAAAATACTAGGGAAAATTTTCAGCCTTCCAGGAGCCTGAGAATCAGTGCTGACCAGAGTTATTGCTAACAAGTTAGGCACTTTGAGACTTTGAGCACAGTGCACTCTTTGCCTGCCCCTTTGTAACTGTCCAGGACAATGTTCATCTGAAGGGGATGGCATACCACTTCACACTTGGGGATTCCCACACCCTCATTTTTTTTTAATCTTATACATTTTTTAAAAGTTTTATTTTATATTGGAGTACAGTTGACCTACAATGTTGTGTTAGTTTCAGTCAGAATGAAGTGAAGAGAAAGTGTCAGTCGCTCAGCATGTCCAACTCTTTGCCACCCCGTGGACTGTAGCCTGCCAGGCTCCTCTGACCGTGGAATTCTCCAGGCAACAACCCTGGAGTCAGTAGCCCTTCCCCCCTTCAGGGGATCTCCCTGACCCAGGGATCCATTGTACCTGGGTCTCCTACACTGCAGGTGGTTTCTTTACCATCTGAGCCACCAGGGAGTGGCCTGAATGGCCATCAACGAGTGAATTTTTTTCCCCCCATATCAATGATTCTCAACTTTTTACATTACAATCACCTGGGAGCTTTTAAGACCCTCTTATGCCTAGGTCATTCTCCATACAAATTAAACGAGCCACTGGGGGCAGGGTGAAGGCGTCATTAATTTTTATGAAGCCAAGTCTCAGAACCAGTGGTCTAATAGGTGGTGAAGTGTGTGCCCCAGACCAGCAGCACCTGAGAGCCTGTGAGGAATGCCAATTCTCGAGCTGCACCCCAGACCTGCTGAGTCAGCATCTCTAGGGATTGATTGCTACCTCACAGCAGCAATCTGCGTTTTAATAAGCCCTCTCCATGGTTCTGGTGTGCATGGAAGATTGAGACCAAGTCACTCTCAGGCTGTCACGCAGGCATTTTTAAAGCTTACCCTTTCAGGTCACTGCTTAAGAAAACGTTTATTGGGACTTCCCTGGTGGTCTAGTGGTTAAGACTCCACGCTCTTACCGCAGGGGGCACGGCTTCCATCCCTGATTGGGGAACTAAGATCCCACAGGCCATGTGGTGTGGCCAAAAAAAAAAAGAAAGAAAACTTGTATTCTTTCAGTTAATACACCAGGATTCAAATTTCTTCACAGAGAGAATTTTCCATATCCCAGAGTCAGTATGATTCCAAACCAACACCATTCTTACTGCCCATTATTTAAAAAAAAAAAAAGAGTGTAAAATATCTATTTCATTGTATCTATTCAGCCAGACTTTGTTTACCTAATTGGAAAGGTTGAACTAAAAACAAACTAAGGGGGGTGGTTAGCATGTAGAACAGAGACGTGAACTCTAACAAATGCACACGTGCATGCTTGCACATAAATGCACATATCTGCACACATGCAGATTCTCATGTGCACACAACCAGCTCCATGAGGAGAATGTCGCCTGTTCCTAGCAAGACTCCTGGATCTAAGGGACAGGGCAAAATTGGTGGTTGACCAGGAGAGACCTGCATGAGACACTGCATTGCGTGCCGTGAAATCCTGCAGTCCTAGGTGAGGAACGTTTATGCTGTGACCTTCTCTGTAACAGAACATTGGACTTGCTCTCAAAGCCAGCTTTTGCCAGCGGTGACATGAGAATAGTGAAGTTCTTCCTGTAGTAACAAGTGCATTAATCAGTGATTTTACTGCTTTTAGCATCATCATGTGGCTGTGGGCACTGGAAGTGCTTCCAATACAACCACCAATTTGAGACTGGCAAGCACAGAGAAGGACTTCCCCATCAAGTTTATGTTTATGTTCAGTTCTAAAAGAGGAGACTTCAAGAAAGCCTGAAAAAGAGAGGAGAATTTGAATCAATTTTGACTACAGATTATTTGACTAATGACTATTTCATTGCAGACAGTTCTTTACCATCTGAGCGACCAGGGAAGCCCAAGGAATCATTGAAGGGCCTTGAATAGGGAAGGGTCTTGATCATATTTAAGTTTTAGGAAGATTGTTCTGACTGCAACACAGGAAAGTGTGCTGGGTTTGGGCAGTTCCTGATCATGGGCAAAGGGAACATTAGCAAGTATTTGTCAGGTGATTCAGTGCTGTGTACTCATCATCACTCTGGCACTGGGTGCTGTGGGAATCAAGACAGCAAGAGCCGTGTTCTCCTGGAACTCACATTTCAATGGAGGAAACAAATCAAGTAAAGCTCCACAGACACAGAGGCCACAGTAACCTCCCTTCAGGTGAGAGGTGAGGGGAGCACGGGGGAGGATGCTTCTCCCATGCTTCTCAAACTATCTGTGGTGAAGGGCTGGAATTTCTTCCAGTTTGGCCTAAACCAATATGTAGTTCTAATAGCCATGATTTGTGCACTCACACATACATGAGACCCACCACTTGAGCTTGTCAATACCTGAGGGTTCTACTCCATTCTAGGAGATCAGTCCATTCCATGGCCATGTTGCAGCAACGTCAAATTGCAACCAAAGTTTTTAAACCTTTACTCTTAACGGCTCACAACTAGGGAGGAGTATGAGATAGAAGCGGACCTAGAGGCAGTTTCCGTGTTGGAGATATTGGTTATGGGGTGCCTAGTGGAATGCAAGAGATGTCAGGACAAACAAGTAGGTGGGTTCAAGTGTATACAGACGCAGGTGAGAGGAGTGATGTGCCTGGTCATTTCCATTAGTTCCTTCAGATCAACTGAAATCTGCGTCTGATTCACTGTCTTAGCATTTTCGATAAGCTAATTTAGATGATAAAGTCAGTGTGAACTGATTTACAGTGAAAAAAAGAAACAATAGCGCTAATGAATTATGTCGGGGCACCTACTAAATGTGAGTGTTTAGAAGGGAAGTGGGTGGCACAGACCCAGAAGCAGCAGACCCTTGGTATACACAGCACGGCGAACTTACCCCTGCTGGCAGGAAACTGCTTTCTCCCGAAAGGCCTTGACTCTTCGAATGAGGTCGGTGATCTGAACCCTGAGCAGAAATCCCTGTTTATCAGCATCAGGAAGCAGAGGCAGGCCCTGGCTGTCTCCTTTCGGGCAGGCAGCCCTGGAGCTGCTGTGGCTGTCTCTGTGGCCTTCCCTTCCCTTCAGGTGAGAGGTGAGGGGAGCACGGGGGAGGATGCTTCTCCCATGCTTCTCAAACTATCTGTGGTGAAGGGCTGGAATTTCTTCCAGTTTGGCCTAAACCAATATGTAGTTCTAATAGCCATGATTTGTGCACTCACACATACATGAGACCCACCACTTGAGCTTGTCAATACCTGAGGGTTCTACTCCATTCTAGGAGATCAGTCCATTCCATGGCCATGTTGCAGCAACGTCAAATTGCAACCAAAGTTTTTAAACCTTTACTCTTAACGGCTCACAACTAGGGAGGAGTATGAGATAGAAGCGGACCTAGAGGCAGTTTCCGTGTTGGAGATATTGGTTATGGGGTGCCTAGTGGAATGCAAGAGATGTCAGGACAAACAAGTAGGTGGGTTCAAGTGTATACAGACGCAGGTGAGAGGAGTGATGTGCCTGGTCATTTCCATTAGTTCCTTCAGATCAACTGAAATCTGCGTCTGATTCACTGTCTTAGCATTTTCGATAAGCTAATTTAGATGATAAAGTCAGTGTGAACTGATTTACAGTGAAAAAAAGAAACAATAGCGCTAATGAATTATGTCGGGGCACCTACTAAATGTGAGTGTTTAGAAGGGAAGTGGGTGGCACAGACCCAGAAGCAGCAGACCCTTGGTATACACAGCATGGCGAACTTACCCCTGCTGGCAGGAAACTGCTTTCTCCCGAAAGGCCTTGACTCTTCGAATGAGGTCGGTGATCTGAACCCTGAGCAGAAATCCCTGTTTATCAGCATCAGGAAGCAGAGGCAGGCCCTGGCTGTCTCCTTTCGGGCAGGCAGCCCTGGAGCTGCTGTGGCTGTCTCTGTGGCCTTCCCTCTGCTCTTGCCTCCAAGTTCTGACATCAGGGTCTGGCCCCAAGCTCTCAGGATGGCATTCAGTCCTGGGCCAGCCCAGAGGAGCTGTGAACAGAGGCGCCTAAGAGACCTTCCTACCCTCAGCTTTTCCAATAGCAATGGCATCCTAGGGAAGAGGGTCTTACAGTCTTTCACTAGGTGGTAGGGGTGTTGGGCACTGACCAGGGACTGTGTAGCCCCAGCTTGTGCCTACCCTTGCGTCCCCCACCACCCTCACTGAAGGCCCTCTGAGTGCCAGTCTCCTCCATACTGTCCCTGGGAGGGTGGGAGGCCACGAGCCTCATCTCAGCATGCAGAAAATCTCACCATCATCCCAAAGTGGTGCTAGATGTGGCCAAGGACCAAGATGGATTAATGAAGAAAACTGCTCTGATGTTCCATCCCTAGGCCAAACTGCCAGCAGTGTACTTTCAAACATTTTTTTCTCTTTGGCTGCATCAGGTTTTGGCTGGGGCTCTCGGGATCTTTCATTACGGCACAAGGACTCTGTTTTTGGCGCACAGTCTCAGTTGCGGAGCATGCGCTTGTTGCCGCCTCCCCTACCCCTGGCATGTGGGAGCTTGGTTCCCTGATCAGGGATTGAACCTGCGCCTCCTGCATTGGGAGCAGGATTCTTAGCCACTGGACCACCAGGGAAGTCCTTCAATCAACACTTGCACAAATCTAATCTGAAAGCACTCTTATGGAAGCACCATTACACTATTTTGTATTTGTGTGTGTTTAAAAATGCTAATCAGATAAGTATAAACATGTTTTAAATATTACAAATTCCATTTCTTCATTAAAAAAAATAAGTAAACTAAGAATCTCAAGTAATGGATCCTCCATCTTCACGTGGCCTTCTTTCCCATGCGCACATGCCTGTACGTCTGACTCTCCCTCTCCTTCCTCTTATAAAGACACCAGCCGTTGGCTTTAGGGCCCAGGCTAGTTTAGCATGATCTTATTTTAAAGTAACTGATTGCATCTGCAAAGACCATATTTCCAAATAAGATCACATTTTTTTGAGGTTCTGGATGGATATAATATTAGGGAACACTCCTCAGCCCACAGACCCCTAATAGTACTTATGTTACACCAATAAAACTAGACAATGTTGCTCTCAAATCCTGGCTATACCTCCTCCTGCCCCTCTGTTTCCTGAACCTTGCTTTCTCATCTGTAAGATGGTAGCAATAATCCTCAGTGGAATTGTGAAATGGGTCAGAGATCACATGCTGGATACAGTTGGTATAAAATAGTAGGCGAGACTGGCAGAGCTGTGGTGGGGGCTTCTCTCTCCCGTTTGTAGGCACTTGGCCAGACCTCCCAGTGTGTTCCAACTGCTTTGCCCTAAAATTTACTCTCAGGATCTCTGCTTGCCAACTTACCAGCTTGGAATCTGATATATTGAACTTTATGAGTTGTTGTGTGTCTCCTCCTGGATGAGATACATTTAAAGGGATACGTCCTACACAGATTCTGCTTTGGTTTCTTGGTGGCACAGGAACCTGAGACCAACGAGGGCAAGGGGGTTTGGAGGACATTTGAGCAGGGCCACGATTCCTCAGCCTCCGATGATATCCAGTGGTGACCTCCTAACCTCATGCTGGTGGGGCTAGCCCTGGTTTTGTTTTGGAAATTGTGCACAATCAACAGTCACAAATCCTGAGGGAAGACAGCTGGAATATTCTGAAAATCGTGCTTCAGACTTTTATAGGAATATTTCTTGTTGCCAGTGGCTCTTACCTCGAGGGCTGGTTTGGGCACCGTGGCTGGGACAGCCAGGAGCATGGTTCCTGCACTGTGAGTCCACACTGGATGCACCGAGATAGATAACCACAAGTCCTTTGATATCTGATATTGTTACTCACCCATTTACTAGTCTGAAGTCTTTCTTGTGTCTCTGTTGGGCCATTTCATTGACTCTAAAAGGGGATTTTTTTTTCTTGGGCTGATAACAGTCCTTTTTTGGTTTAATTAAGGAAATTTTTATATGTCCACTATTTTTATAAGCCTGAATCTTCTTGAGTGAGTCAGTGACAGCTGTATGGAAATATTTACCTCCAACAACCAGGCTGGCAGATTCTAGCCTGACACAAAAAAACATTTTAAGGAAGTGCCCACTCCATGTCCCACTGACTCAACAAAGTTAGAGAAACATCTAACAATTAGAGGCTTCCAAGAATGGACCTTCATTGAAATGTGCTTTGACCCAGACGTGCTCGATCAGATGGACTGACTTTATCAAGGATATCATATAGTTTGCTCTTTCATAAGGCTTGACATCAGACTGTATAACCTCATGTATCGAATCTATCCATTCATTCAACAAATATACAAGCATCATGTGGTACACAGCTCCTAAAATGTTTCTCAACCATCTCTGCCTCCTGGTACTATGCATGTATATTTTCTCTGCCTCCTGGAACTATGCATGTATAATTTCCCTTAAATATAAATTTTGAATATGGGCTAGGCTTACTGAGAATGCAGAAAAAGTCATGGAATATCACCTGCAAGAATGGGTTACAGGAGGCCATGACTTTTGTCTTGTTCTCATTCTCTGTCTGTCTGTCTGTCTCTCTTTCCCTCTGGTCTCATCTCACTTGCTGACTCTATCTGCTGAAGTAAGTGGCTGAACTGTGAGCTGATCTGTTGAGAGGCTCAAAAGACAAGGAACTGAATGCTGTGAACTGGGTGAGTGAGCTTGGAAGCATGTTCTAACCTAGCCTTGCATTAACTGCAGCCCAGGGTGACATCTTCACCCCAGCTTCAAGAGACCTTGATTCAGAGGACCCAGCCAAACCACGCCCTGATCTCTGATCCACAAAAACAGGGAGACAATAAATGTTGATGTTTCAATCCACCAAGTTTTGGGGTAATTTGTTACACAGAGGCATGATCAATACACACTTTCCTGGCACCAAAGATACAAATTGAAAAAAAATACATTGATCTTTTTCTTAAGACAAGCAAACAATTTTCATAGAAAGTGGTACCTGCCCTCACTGGATCATGTCATGTCATGTGTTAGTCCCTCAGCCATGTCCAACTCTTTGTGACCCCCATGGACGATAGCCCACCAGGCTCCTCTGTCCATGAGATTTCCCAGGCAAGAATACAGGAGTGGGGAGCCATTCCCTTCTCCAGGATATCTTCCTGACCCAGGGATTGTACCTAGGTCTCTTGCATTGTAGGTAGATTCTTTACTGTCTGAACCTTTATTGCATCTGTGTATAAAACACAATGGTAACATAATAATAATGTAATTTGGCCTTTTGCCTAAATATATAAGATTCATGAAACTAACCATAAGTTAATTATGTGAGATATTTCAGACTGCTTGGAAACAGTTTATTAAGAACTTGAAAATATGCATATATTTCAGAACAAAAGGTGTCTAGAGCCTGGATTAGAAACTATTTCAGCTTACATCTGCCTCTGTAAAACTCATCTTTGTTAATGGAAACACTGCAAATAAAATGAAAAAAGGAGATAATAAGATCATCCCACCCATTTCAGTTTGATTTTCAATCAGTATTATGGTTTTTGCTCTAGAGCAGTTGCAAAACAGAGACCATAGATAAAGTGTATAATATTTGTGCCAATAAGAATAGAATATCTCTGAAGGAAACCTAGAGAAAAACTTCTTGTTAAAAATTTGGGCCAAGCTTATCACTGTTTAATTTTGTTGTTCTTATATTCTCCTGGTTTTTTGTGTGTCCATATATAAATGTCTATTTTTAATATAAAAAGATACACCATTAAAAAAAAATTGGGCCAGGATTCCCCAACTCCTATGAAAACAAGATACTGAAATTTAGGACCTGCTGAAATTTCTTGCTTTTCTGCTCTGTTTATATCTACATTCTAAAATTCAATTCCAGAAAACTAGCTTGCTACCCAAATGGACTGGAGAGGGGCAGTTGAATTGAAGAGTCTACAGCTTAGGAGAAGGGTTCAGATGGCTGAGATCTTTAAGGGGGTGATGGAGAGGGAGAAGAGAAGAGATTCAAGGACGAGGGGCTGATAAACTCCAATGTTAGCAGGGCTAGAGCGGAGGAGAAACTCAGGAATAAGACTGGGAATGTCCAACACAGGATTCATGAGGAGGGGAAAAAAATGTTAATATTGACTCATGAAGATTGTCCTTGGTTCTTTCTACCCTCCCTCTACACTGTCACCCTTAGTTATCTCATTTATTTCCCTGACTATAAAATTCAGTCCCATGAAAATGACTCCAAAAATTTACGTCTTTATTTCTACCTTCTGGATGTCTCTACCTGATATCTATGTATTCCAGTGGCATCTCAGTGCAGCATGTCCCAAACCAAACTCTTAAATCTCCACACAGATGCCTAAAGTGCCTTCTGCCTACTCTTTCCCCCAATCACTGTTTCCTTAAACTGTTTTATTTTTATAAAAGCACTTACTAATATTGAACATTACATTATAAATTAACTTCTTTGTTAATTCTCTTTCTCCTACATTAGGGGCTTCCCTGGTGGCTCAGAGGTTAAAGCGTCTGCCTCTAATGCAGGAGACCTGGGTTCGATCCCTGGATTGGGAAGATCCCCTGGAGAAGGAAATGGCAGCCCACTCCAGTATTCTTGCCTGGAGAATCCCATGGACGGAGGAGCCTGGTGGGCTACAGTCCAAGGGGTCACAAAGAGTTGGACACGACTGAGTGACTTATAAATTTTATGAAATCATGGACTTAGTCTGATTCCTTGATATCTCCTTTGCTCCTAAAATGGTTTCTGGCCATAGTAAGTGCTCAATAAACATTTCCTGATTCAGATTTTTTTTGAAGCCTCTCATTACAGTAAGTCCCCTATATATGAACCTTCAAGTTGTGAACTTTCAAAGATGCAAGCGTGTGTTCTGATGTCCAATCATGCAAGTTAGTT
Organism: Cephalophus harveyi; assembly: GCA_006410635.1. Lineage (NCBI taxonomy): Eukaryota > Metazoa > Chordata > Mammalia > Artiodactyla > Bovidae > Cephalophus > Cephalophus harveyi. The sequence goes on along the minus strand of SJYT01058192.1, from coordinate 3,124 downwards.
CATATGTCGAGTGTACCTTGTCTCACGCATGCGTCCTCTACAAGTGGCTGTGATTTTGTGTACTTTATGTACAGTACTGTACAGAGTACTACTGTACAGTATCTTTATTTCTAGCCCATGATATCCAAAAGCAAGCATAAAAGCAGTGATGATGTAGCTGTTACTGCTAAGAAGCACCAAGTGATAATGATGGAAACAAAAAGGAAAATAATTGAGAGAGTAGAACAAGGTGAAAAGATGGTACACCATCTTTTTAAACAAAAGATTGTCCTTATAACATGAATCATTCAACCATCAACATGATTCTAAAGAACAAGGACAAGATCATGGAACGTGTGAAGTTTACTGTGCCAACGACATCAACAATAACACTGAGAAAGCATGGGAAAGTGATGGAGGAGGTAGAGAAATTCTCAGCATGTGGATGCAGGATCAGCATCAGTGTCAAGCCCCGCTCAGCTTAATGCTGATTCAAGAGAAAGCTAAAAGCCTTTTTGAAGACTTGAAGTATGGTGAAGAATTGGTGGGTGCGCCTTTTAATGCCAGTCATGACTGGTTTCACCAGTTCAAAGCTAGTGTCAAACTTCACAATGCGAAAGTGTGGCGAGGCAGTGAGTACAGATATAGTAGCTGCCTGGGAATTTCCTGAAACGCTTCCAGAAATTTTTGATGATGGCATTTATCTACCCGAGCAGGCTTTTAATGTGGATGAGACGGGGCTGTACTAGGAGAGGATGCCAGACTGAAGTTACCTCAATAAGGAGGAAAAGTTGATGCCAGGCAGCAAAGGATAGGCTAACTCTGATGTTTGCTGGCAATGCTTCTGGTAATACGAAGCTGAAGCCTCTCTTAGTTTATCATTCAGAGAACCCAAGAGCTCTTGAAAACAGAGCCAAGGGCTCTGTTTTGTTATGTGGAAGAGTCACACCAAAGCCTGAGTTACGTAGCTCATTTTCCAGGACTGGTTTTTCCACCACTTTATCCTGGAGTTAGGGAATATTACTTGGAGAAAGAGTTCCCATTCAACATTCTTTTGCTCCTAGGCAATGCTCTGGGCCACCCCCATTCATGGATGACTTTCACCTCAACATTAAAGTAGTGCTTCTGCCCCTGAATACTACATCACACATCCAGCCCATGGACCAGGGAATGATAGTGACTTTCAAGAAATATTATTTACATCACACTTTTTGTCAAGCCATAAAGGCAAGTGATGAATCAGGAACAACCTTGCAACAGTTTTGAAAGGACAATAACATCTACAAGGCCATAAAAAACACTGACTTTGCTTGGTGTGAAGTTACAGCCTTTATCATGAAGGGATTCAAAAGAACGACTTTATTTGAAGTCTGTTCATGATTTTTGAGGATTTAAGAAGGTGCTTTTTCATTTCTCTGTTTTCTTTTTCCTTCCCGTCTGTGGATTATGGGAACATTCTTTAGAATTCCATTTCTGGCTTATCTGTGATATTTTTGATTGTATAATATTCAGTTCAGTTCAGTCGCTCAGTCGTGTCCGACTCTTTGCGACCCCATGAATCACAGCACACCAGGCCTCTCTGTCCATCACCATCTCCCAGAGTTCACTCAGACTCACGTCCATCGAGTCCGTGATGCCATCCAGCCATCTCATTCTCGGTCGTCCCCTACTCCTCCTGCCCCCAATCCCTCCCAGCATCAGAGTCTTTTCCAATGAGCCAACTCTTCACATGAGGTAGCCAAAGTACTGGAGTTTCAGCTTTAGCATCATTCCTTCCAAAGAAACCCCAGGGCTGATCTCCTTCAGAATGGACTGGTTGGATCTCCTTGCAGTCCAAGGGACTCTCAAGAGTCTTCTCCAACACCACAGTTCAAAAGCATCAATTCTTTGGTGCTCAGCCTTCTTCATAGTCCAACTCTCACATCCATACATGACCACAGGAAAAACCATAGATGGACCTTAGTCGGCAAAGTAATGTCTCTGCTTTTGTATACTATTACATATTGTATATTACTTTGTATATATTTGTATTAATTTGCAAATATTTGTATGTATTGTATATTATTTTCATATTTTAGTGGTTGCTGTAAATCTTATATGTACACAACACAGTCTACTGGTGTTGACATTTCGCCAGTTTGAATCAAGTATAGAAAACTTGCTTTTCCTGGGACTTCCTTGGTGGTGCAGTGGTTAAGAGTCCACACTTCCACTGCAGGGGCTGCAGGCTCCATCCTTAGTTGGGGAACTAAGATCCTGCACACCATGTGACCAGAAAAGAAAATTAAACTTTTTTAATGTCCTTTTACTTTCCCCACTTATAATGTAATTATCGTAAGTATTTTTCCTACATACACTTAGAACTGAAGCAGACAATATCCTTTTACTTCTACCATCATATACTTTAGAGAACTCAAGAGGAGAAATAAATCCTGTTGTATTTATCTGTACTTTTGCTGTATTCTCTCTTCCTTTTAATGATCCAAGGTTTTTTCCTTTGTTGTTCTCTCTCTGCTTACAGAACTTTAGTCAGTCATTCTTTTAGGGTGGTATGCTAGTGACATATTCTCTTAGTTCCGTCACCTGAGACTATTTTGATTCCTCTTTCATTCCTGAAAGATATCTTCAGAGGAATAGGATTCTAGGTTGATAGTTCTTTTCTTTCAACATTTGGAAAATGCCTCCGTGATTTCTGAGGAGAAATCCAGTGCCATTCCGTTTGTTTTTCCCCTTTAGATAAGGTTCTGCTTCCTTCTCATTGTTAGTCATTCAGTCATGTCGACTCTTTGCGACCCCATAGCCTGCCAGGCTCCTCTGCCCATGGAATTCTCCAAGGCAAGAATACTGGAGTGGGTTGCCATGCCCTCCTCCAGGGGTTCTTCCCGACCCAGGGATTGAAACCGGGCCTCCTGTATTGCAGGCAGATTCTTTATCATATGAGCCACCTTATTACTTTTAAGACACTCTTCTGTCTTCTCAGAAGTTTGATTACAGTGTGCTTTGGAGTTAATTCCTTTAATTTGATTATGTTTGGAATTCACCCAGCTTCATGCATCTGTGAACTTATTCACTTCAGTTCAGTCATTCTGTCGTGTCTGACTCTTTGCGACCCCATGGACTGCAGTATACCAGGCTCACCTGTCCA